>JAQQZS010000018.1:16332610-16351265 GCA_030068045.1 Platyallabes tihoni | reverse complement strand
GGGAGGAATTGGCCACGACTAAATTAGGGAGATAAATCAGGAAAAAATCCAACAACAAAAAAAAAAATTAAGAAATGAACAAAATAATGTACACACAAACATTCTGGGTCCAAGATTTAACACTGTAATCTCAATTGTGAGTCCTCTGAGATTCCACCAGAGATCAGGTCTTTCCTCTGGGTTGTCTGGTTTTCTACCATCTTGGAAAAACATTTTATTGGAAGATTGCCTACACTAAATTTACTCTACAATGTCCCTAGATGGACATGGCATTAGACTAATTTTCTGAAGTAGATCATCTTGGCTGGTCCAGTCCCAAATAAGGACATGCAAACCTCGTTTAAAACTTTTAGTGGGACTAATCGTTTGCTATTTCTCTTCTCTTCAGACTCTGCAGACCTTACAGAAATTACAGATGAGACAGAGCAGCATCTTTCTTGGAAATATCATCCTATTGCAGATGTGTGTAATGGAAAGGAAAAGGAGCATTCAGCAGAAATTAATCACAAATCAACAACAGAAAGAAATTCACAGGACATTCTTACAAAGGAAACATCACAGACGTCTACAGAGCCCGAACTATCTACAGAGGATCTGAACCAAGCAGAGAGCAGAACAGAGTTTCCGGAAGAGACAGAACAGGCGATACGAACTTTGGATGAGAGCAGCGTGGAGTACGTTGTGATCGAGGACAGCGAAACGCAGCCGTGGTCGTCTTTGGAGAACGGTGTGGAACATGCAGAGGACCCTGACTGCTCTGTTGTAACTGAGCAAGACGGCCATCTGTTGATCTCCTCCGTGTGGAGTGTGGGTTCTAGCACATCCAGTCCTGTGGGTGATGCGACTACTGCAAACAGATTCGACACAGAAGAAGCGAGACAGCAAAGGATGCCGCAGCAGACCAGGAGCGAAGAAGGGCCGACAGACCTAAACCCGTCACGACAGGTACAACACAGGGGGAACGCAGCGGTCCAGAACAGGCTCCTTCTTCCTTCAAGAACTCAAGAACGTGCCACACTCGCTATAGCCAGGCTACCTCAGATGAGAAAGCCGATGAGGGAGAAATGGTTCATGTGTTCGTTCTGTGGGAAAAGCTTCGACCGCATCAGCCACCTTCAGATGCACCACAGAATTCACACCGGAGAGAAACCGTTCCACTGCAGCATGTGCGGGAAGAGTTTCTCTCAGCAAAGCAACTTGCGCACGCACCAGAAAACACACAAAGATCTCAGGACACAAAGTAAAACATTTTGAAAATAAGACAGCTAGAATGTTTGTGTCATCGTTTCTTTTATTATGATTTATTATGTTTTCTAATATGTAAACCAACACCTAACTTAGATTTGATCATTTTATAATTTTTACAATAAACAGTTGCCAATACTTCTTTTGTCTTTAGAAAATGCACAGTAGAATACAGAAGAAAAAAAAAAAACACAAAAAGTCATAAAAAGGTATAAATTGCTTGGTAAGTTCGTCTTACTATATTTACATGAACACTGTTCACATATATAGTGCACTGCACTTGTGAATTCTAAAGCCAAGTATTTATAAGACATTAATAAAGAGCAGCTAGTCTGGGTTGTGGAGAAATCATCAATGCATCATCATTTGATGACGTAACAAAGTACGGTAACAGTGGTAGATAAAGGTATTGAGACAACATTTTTTTTTTTTCTGACTGAAAAGTTATGCTGATTAACTGAAAATCTAGTGGAAAAACTCTATGTGACAATGGATTTCAACTTCTGGAGCCATTGCCCGGGTCGTTTCCAGTCTACTGTAAACCCAGACGTAAACTGATGAACAATGGTGAAGAAGGCAGTCAAAAAAAAGATCTTTAGGATGCAATCAAGCAGGCATGGATTGAATGAGGGACACCAGAGTACCGAGACGTCTTTTGACCCTATGCCCAACCAGATCCAGCAGGTTTTGAAGAATAAAGACTTCATACTAAATATTCATTGTTGTATAACTAATTAATTGCATGAAATAAATCTTGATTTCCATTATTTAAAATTTTGGAGAATGTAAGTAAAACATTTTCACTTATGTCTCAATACTTTTGGCCACCACTGTATGTCTGTATGTTCACTCTGGGCTAATTCAGTGTTGAAAAGTAATGAAAATCAGAATACGCTGAGGTAATTCATATAGAGTAAAAATATCTCTGAAAACACAAGTTGTTAAAGCCACAAGTAGTAAAAACATGTAGCTCACAAAAAAAAGTCACTTGTGTAACAGGTTGATATTCTTCTGGCAGTTTAAAGCTGCTAATCCTCACCATGGCTTAAAGGCTTTTTTTCGCGCATGTGATGGAACTTCACTGGCTTTCCTGTCCTTTCAGCGAACTCTCGGTCTGTTAGAGTAGCTCTGTTCCACTGTGTGACGTAGTCTGCACCGGAGAGAACGTCTGCTTCCTGCATACATTAAAGTTCATGAAATCTTCTTAAACTGTCTTAACATCCAGCCTTTATTTTTGGCTGTGTGGATTTCTTTCGATCTGCACTTAAATCACTTTCGAGTTTCAAGTGATATATAGTCACATCCCAGACAAAGGTCCAGATGAGTCCAGATGGTGAATCAATAGATAGTGAGAGGAGTTCATGTCCTGAAATTCTAGATGGTTGTCCGTCATACCTCCAATCCATCAAGGAAGAAAGAAAAGGAAGAAAAAGGTGTCTTAAATTTTTTTTAGCACTATTTTGGTCAGCATGTGGTTATCTTGTAATCCAAATAAACCACCATTGTGGGAACAGTATTTGCAGGTATTAAACAGTAACATTTAAAATGGTAATATTAACTGTGTTACTTTTGCACATTATCTCACTCAAATAGTCCCAACTGAGTAAGTGGTGTAAGTGTAAATGCATTCATCAGTTCCGGCCTTTAACTAGATGTCGGTCAGCTTAAATCCATTGAAGTGTCCACATCTGTATTTGTAACCTGCACATAGATGACCCTTGAGAGAAGAGTGTGAGTAGAGTACAAATCTGACGTGACCATCGGTTACGATATGTGCTCACCTGCTTATAGTATTAACACGTGCTCCAGGGAGTTTTGAATAAACTCATTGGTCAGATGAAGCAGCGAGCAGGATGAGCTCCAGTGGAACACTAAGTGTCCTGAAAAGACTGCGGGAATGACACACAGTGTAGAAACTCTTTGTACGCCTCGTTGTTATATGATTTGGGAACGGGAATGCAGTATTATAGAGTTTTGGTTCATAATTGGCCTGAGCACGCCGTTGCTACAGTGGAAGTGGGTCGACATTGTCCCTGCAATCTCATCAGAGGTTAGGGTGGTGTCTCCCTCCTCTCCCTCTGGCATGCCTTCTCTCTGTCCCCATAAGGCTTTTTCTGTCCCTCCTTCTCTTGAAGTCACTGAGCTTATAGACAAGGGTACAGGGCTCTGGTCCCTGCAATGATCTAGATCCTAAGTGACAGAAAGGAAAAGATCAAACTCAAGTTACTTCCCAAAGTCCAAGATAACTGCATTCTTACTATTATTGCATTTATAGCTTTAGTGGTGAATTTACAACTGGCTACAAAAAAAAAAGAAAAAAAAAAAAAAAAGAGTGATATTCTGATGTTGTTCCCTGCTTTATCATAGAAACACACAGACACATTTCCTGATAACCGGGCCACTTTGTGTCCAAGTGACCATTAGTGGAACTGCATTTGTGACCGGTCATATCAAGTTAGGTATTAAGTCGCAGAGGTTAGTTTTGCGCTATGGCCATTGGTGTGTGTTAGGTAAAATGTATAAAATGTTCAATTCCAGTGGGAAAAAAAAAAAAAAAGTTGATAAAAACCTTAACCTTTTACTCCCAAACATTGTTTTAAAGCACTTCGATCAACATTATCCAAGCTGATTAGTCAAGCTTGCTATAAAACCACACTGCTGGCAACATTTTATATATACACAAATACTAAATACCCCCACGAGCACACACATATAATGAGTCTCACCAATGTCATATTACTGCTCTTTATATAGGACGCTGTTCTCTGAATGCGGTCTTGTCTCTCCATCTCTGTCTCTTTCCTCCTCACACTCCCTCTCACTGAGGGGCAAGACGTGTAGATGGCAGGACGTCCGAGGCTGTCATAGTCTGCTTCTCTGTATCCAACTCCCTGCTCAAATATTGTGGAAGTCAGTATTCATCTACATGACTCTTGAGTGATGCTAAATATATTATAAATATGTAAATTATTACAGGAGCTGTGTGGAGATGATACAGTACCTCAAGTGAAAAGGCACTGCTTTTTATAGGTCCATATAAGTCCATTCCAATTAACGTGGATTCTTCAGTCTACAAGATCAGACAAGTTGAGATGACATACAATATGGTTAAAATTTCAGTTTAAGCCTCAAGGCATTTTAAGTTTCTGTTGTATAGATATATCTACACATGCACTCATGTACAGATGTGCCTTTCAGGCCAGCAAGCCAATCCACATTCTTCTTTGACAGCCTTGCGCAAGCCTGTGTGTTTTATAACACCATTGATGACCTGCTTCATACATGTCTGGAAATAGAATTAAGCAAAAAGCCAAAAAAAAAAAGACCTTGAAGACTTAATTGGGCTTATTTGTTTAAGGAGAGAAGCGGTATCTTTTTAAAGCAATAAAAACCTTAGCCAGATGCTACCGGAAAAAGTTTCCATTTGCAAACAATACAAGCTTTGTGTTTGCTGAAGCAGGAACTTGTCCATTATCACACCCCAGGTGTCTACATTCATTTATAGCATTATTGTCTCCATGTTTACATCTACCATCAACACATGCAGAGCTTTTATCTATAAAGATGGCTTAAAAATAAATCCATGAGCAAATTATATATCATACTGGATAAACTAGTAACCACAAACACAACTCAAAAATAATATTCTTATAATGTCTATGGAATTTGTTCACAGTTAATAAAATACCCCAAAGGTATATACTTTCAAAAATAAAATACTAACCTTGTAAGCTGTTTTTTTTTTTTTTTTATGTAGTCTTAACTGTTTATTTAAGATAAGCAATTATGGGCATCATGTATCAGGAGAAAAAAGAAAGCCAGCCAAATGCATCAAATGGCAATATTGTCAGTTTTTCTTACTTTTCAAAATATCCCTTTGCAAAAATAAAACTCATAATAATCCCACTTGAGTCTAGTTGTGACAAATGCATTCAGTTATCTAGCTGCCTTGATAAATTACAGAAAATCCAAATCATGGGATTTTGTTGAGATTACAGAAAACAACAACGCAAATCAAAACTTGGATACAAAAACCCAATGGCTATCTAACTGTGACACATGTGCATTTATTAAAAGCTAACTAGTTGGCTAGCTGTAAGTAATGTAACTAGTAAAATTAGTAATCAATTAGTAAATAATGGAGAAGATGGAAGGTTGTTTTCAAACTATATATTTACAGTATGTCAGGGCACTCTAATGGTTTCCTGGGCATAATGTTACATAAAAATAATTTAAATACAAAACCTATCAGGTACAATTAAAAAAATAAAAAAACCATTAGACAACATTACCTGCAGTCTGGGGTCAGTACTGACTGAGTTAAGTCTCCTCATAGAGTTCTGTCTTGAAAGATTATTGATCTCCTCCCTGAAATAAAAAGGAGACAAAGAGATGAATTTGCAAGGGTGGGGACACTGACATGATGAAACTAATTTGTAATGTTTGCTAGATTTTTATTATTATAGTGTTACTGATAAAGGACAGCAGACTCACTTTTTCTCGTTTAGCTCCATTTTAAGTTTCCTGGTCCTGCGTTTATGGTGGCAGCTAACCAGCAGGATGATAATCGTCATGACGACAACTAAAACCCCAGCAGCTCCACCCACTATGATAAGGAGGAGGTTGTTGAAAGAGGCCTCGAGCTGGGAAGTCCTAGAGTTGTCTTGAATTGTAAGGGGAAGAAAAGAAAATATATTTTTTCTACCAAATGGGGGCAGTGTATGTACATAGAATATCAGGTGATAAACTTATTTTGAATTTATACACTGTTTGCTTTAAAAAATGTACAGCAAACATCTTGGCAAATTTTCTACTCTGTCAATACTGTGAATAGTCTATAAAGGACTTATTGAAGATAAAGTCACACTGAATTCTTTACTACTTTCAGTGAAAAACTACAATATGCCCAGATTCAGATTTTTAAATGATTACTCATTTGATCTACTCTTACTAACAGTGCCTTTTTAAAAGAAACATACAAACTCTTCTTAAACTGCTTGGGTTCACTGGAAAAAAGAAAGAGGAAGTCAAAGTGAAGTGGAAAAAACGTCTATTTTCTTTTTCCGTCACAAGATGGTTATGTAATAAAGGCAAGTTTTCTTAAAGCTCACCATCCGTTTAAAGAACAGCACCACTTGCTTGTGGCATGATACTGCAAACATTTAAATCTGATAGAGTGGGCTGTAGTAAAGGTGAAACCAAAGCTTTTTACTTCACACACTCATAAAAATAATTAGTTTTTAAAAAACTACCTTTCCCTGTCTAGTTTCCCTAGTAAACTTGAGGTTACCTGTATTATTCATCTAACAATATACAGTAGATAATATTAAATATAGAACACATTTAAAAATCATTTGAAACACACAACTGGACATCGCGGTCACTCAAAGGAAAGTTTTAAAAACTATACTACACTTCATCTGTATGCAAAGATTTTGTACACACTGACTATCACTGTCAGTAATCATGGGTGTTTTGCACTCAGTTGACATGATTCAATTCGTAAAGGCAAAAACACAGAGACAAAGTTTATACAGGAGAGTAAGCCTTACCTGGGATCTGGACGTTAACCTCTGTCTTCACCGATCCCACCATGTTTCTGGCTTCACATTCGTACACTCCTTCATCTGATTTATTTAGGGCACGATTGAAGATGAGCCTGTTCCCCTCTAGAGATACATCCTTGGGCAAAACCCCACCCTTCCTAAACAAAAGCAGTAAATAATTTATTATTTTTGTAATGAACATAGAATTAAAAAAGAAAATGTAACTCTTGCGTTATTAAAATTTTTTTGAGACTGTGCACTGTGTATAATTACCTCAATGTTTTTGATGAGTGTTGATTTTTAGCAGTTACTTATTCAGTTATTAAATTGTTATTACTATTATTCATTCACTTATATTTATTTTTTTAAAAACTTTTACTTAATAAGCATCCATCAATATTAACAATAACATATGACAAACATGAAGTAAACTGAGAACCGAAACTCACACATACAGTACAAAAGACACACACTTGAAATACAGTGTAGGACTACATTGTTAGAAAAAGGGGTACTTCACCATACCATTCCTTTTCACTTGTGTTGTACCAACTGTACTTATTAACTGTACTGTACTTTTAATTTATTTACCTTTCCACCCAGAAGGGTGCATATAGAAAGTTGAAACATATTTAAGGTGAAAAACATACTGGAACCACCCAAAGGACAAGGAAATATACAGTCACGTGGCATTTTTCTTTCTTCTGTTAGTGTAGATGTGAACTTCAATTCAGCTGATTACCATAAGTGAGTCATTTCCTCCATTATAAACAACAACAAAAAAAAACATTCTATTTATGGTGGGTCCTGTCACTCGCCCAGTGGATCTCCAAAATAATAAATGACTTCAACTTGAATATCTTTCTCCTTTGTTTGTAATAAGCATCTTTGTATAATGCACTGAATGTGAGTGGATTGTCCTTTAGCCTTAAAATCCTTAACACAGTCACTTAGCTGTGCAAAAGACACACCCCGATACTGTGCGTGTTGCGCGCACACACGCACACACAAAAGAAAGGACCCACTGTTGTAGCGAAAGGGGACACACTGCCTTGTACACAATAAAACTTAGGTTCTCAGGTTCCAGACCTCTAAGTCATACACACATTCACACACAAACCAGTGTACACTATTCTTTTCTATTGTCTTTGGATAATTATTTACAACTTTATATTAAAATGTAATAGGACCATTACATACAGTAATATGTTTAGAAACATACAGTAGCAGCCCAAAAACTCAGATTAGTTTTATATACAGTAACTGAAGATATGTTTGTGACTGTAAGTGCAGACAGTTTGGGAGCAAAAACATAGACCTTCTTAGCGATGCCTGCTATATCGATGTCTAATCCAAAAGATTGTTAAGTTTGCATATGCAGGCGTCACTCTTGATATTCCGTCTGCACAGTGTCTCTAATCAAACTAAAACCCTGTCTTTTGGTAGCCCATTAAATGATATTTAAAGTCGAGCACTGTCATTTAAGGCTTAGGATGCATCTCTCTGTTCTCATCCCTCCTCCCTTCTCCTTTGCTCTTAGTATTTTTTTTCTCATTCACTGAGTTTTCTCTATCCCCCTCCTCCACCCTCTCTATCCTCATGTGAAATCTGGTCTCCCCACTGTCTCTTCAGTAATACATTGTAATGCTACACCACAGCTTTTATTTTACCCTCAAAAGAGCATTTGAATAAGCGGCACTTAGGGACTTTATTGCCTTTTGTCTGTGTGTGTATGATTACACGTGTAAAACTAAGCGAGAGAGGGTGGGCCAGGTGGGTATGATGTGCATTTTCTCCTGATTGTACTGAGATTCATGAGAGTCATGGATATTTGCTAACAAACCGATCGCATGGTAATAAATGGCGATGAGAGAATGGTTATGAATAGAGGAAGGTGAAGACAGGCTGATTTTACATAAGAAAAGTGTTGTTGAAAATGAAACAGAGACAGCCATAAACAAACAAACATGACAGCCGGGAAGACAGGTTTTTGTTGTGCAAAGCAATACACGCATGCAATCACACACTGGTAGAATGAGCAGCAGAGAAGGCAGGATGTACCTGGTCCAGGTGAAGTTGTGTGGTGGAGGATTTCCTACACCCTCACACTTGAGCTCAGCTCCCTTCCGATTAACTGACCAGCTCTGATCATAACCAGAAACTGTAGCATCAGGAGGAACTAAACACACACACACACACACACGCACACAAAAAACACTTATAAGACTTAAGGCCAAAATTATAAGAGGAGATCGCTGATATGATGAAAATATTCTCGGACTTTTTTTCATTAATCAACTTCCTGTTTGAAGTTTGTTTTCATAGTTAGAGCTAAGAGCAAATATTTGCATTGCGTTGGCTTTTGAGACAACTGATCCTCTATATTGATTGGCACATGTTAAATACCTGTTATACCACAATATTACAGAAACTAAGGATGTCAGCAGTTATCTTTATTACCAAGCTCAAAGGTTTGCATAATCATCTGCATGCTTAGTTAATTTACGTGATTATGAACTGTTACAGTAAGTTAAACTTTCTACCCAATTCCTTTACACAAACCATTAAAGACAAGGGAGGGTGAAGTCTACAGTGTGAATTCTCTGGGACATATAAAGCCACAGCCAACTATACCTTTTCAATCTGCCTCTCATGCTGCATCACAGAGCACAACACACTCACCAAACACAAAATGTGCTCACAACACATTTTGGTGAGCATAACACAGTCACCAAAATGGTTTATCGTCTCTGATATTATGACTTTGAATTTTCAGTGTAATTCTGCTCATTTTATTTTTGCCACAATGCTGCATACCGCTATAAGTGAGACACTAAGTTATTTCCTGCCGAATAGACAAGAATAGCTATACAATTTATACCACAATTGCCATTTTCATTTCAGCTGTGACTAGCAAGGTTCTGTTAGTCTAAAGCAGCATCAAACCAGCAATGAATCAACGTGCATAAATCACCCAATGTGTAAACTTCGCAATTATGTCAAACACTGTAGAAAGGTTGAGATTAGCTATTATGGCTTTAAGTTTGGTGAAGCTTAGCTATATGACAAACTGCTGTTAGATATTCTAGACAGTTTAAATAGTAACATTTAAAATATTTATAGTATATCTTATTAAAATGAAATCTGAATAATTAAAAGACTACAACCATTATGTTGCGAGAGCTTTGCGTAATAAGCAGGGAATAAAGATAAACCCAAGAAATCAACATTAAAAAAATGAAAGTAATTTGGAAGGAAATTTCATCTATATACATACATAAATTAAACATCAATAAATACAAAAGGAAAAGTCTGTCAATTGATTTGTGACCCCACACTGTTTAAGAAAAGTCATGCAAAGAAAACTTTTTAAGAAGCAAAGAACTTCACAGAGGGTAGTATTATGCCAAATGGTCTGTAGTAGGCATTAAAGTGGCATTAAAAGACTCACAGTGCACTTTAATTGTGTTACTCAGCCTGCGGGGCTGCTCTAGTGCAGGGTGCCACACAAGGCAGTCCAGTTTGCGCCCGTTCATGTTGCGCAGGGGGTGCAGTGAGTATTGGGAGGTGACGACCCCATCCTCTGAGCTCCTGTTCTGTGATTGGCCGGGGACGTCAGTGTCCCAGGAGAGGCGTGGTGGAGGCAGACCAACTGCACGGCAGCTGGCGGCCACTCGGAATGTCTCACCCTCCTTCAGGATGACTTGTTCGAGTGTGGAGATTGGAACCCCTGAAGAGCATGAGAGGAATTTTTTCACTTTTGTTTTGTCCACTACTGACACACTCTATAGTCTTACATGCATACGTTCAACCTGTAATATTTAATAATTGTTTTTGAAAATTAGACTACATTCGTCTGAGAAAATACTCAAGCAAAAAGAACATTCGTGTACATTTCACCCCAAGGTAAAAACAAACATGCAAAGTATATTTAAGTGCAAAATTTTGCATAACCGTTATCAGAAAGTATGATGGAAATAATATAGAAAAAATGTGTGTGTTAAGATATTAACAGTTGAATGAATGTGTTCAAAGACTTTTTTCACAACCCTTGCTTCTTGTTTTGGATTTTTAAGAATTTCTGTTTTTTCATTCAATTTAGTAATTTTTATAACCTCTTTGAATTCTGAATGTTGGTTTTTCCTGATGGTAATGGTCCCTGTCCCCGTAAAAATGTCATGACATTTGTAATCCCTAACCTTATCCAGGTCTGCTTTTAGGCCTGGTATTGCTACTTTACAGATCACATTTGACTGTTCACGGAAAATAATTTTTTAAGCACTTTAAATAAGACTAACAATAAACTAAAATGTTGACTGTTTTAAGCCAGAAGACACATTAATGAGCCAAATTTGAATAAACAAACTACTAAAGATTTCTTTCAAAGGAAATTATTAATAAATTAGTTATTAATAAAGAGATTTTACAATTAAACTTAAATTAGAAATAGAAAAAATAGAAAAAAATAATTAAAGGAGCCCATGATTCTGTTGAACTGTATCATAGATACAGAAACCCTGTCTCATGTTTAAAGTTATTTTAGTAATGCATTAAAATGTTAAGAGGACAGATTTCAGAACAGAACAGGTTGGTCTAAATTTATCCCAAGCATGTTTGGGATGCACACAAAAATTTTTAATACATGAAAGTTCAAAAATAAGCTAAGCATTTAACAGGAAAATAATGCCATGGGCGTTAGTTCATTGAACTACTGTAGGCAAAAAGCAAAACTGCTGTTGAACAATGCATCTTATTCATCTTAGTCCAATTTCATTCATATTGTGATCCCAGTGGAAAATAAAATGTTAATGAAAACTAGATTAAGTTATTACTATAAGAATAATGAAATGTCATAGTCAGATGAGCCTTAACATATCTTGTAAGTAGAGAAGTTTAATCTCTTTTTCTTGTATTCAGTCCTTTAATTGTGCACCTGTTCCCGGAAAAAAGAGAATAGAACACGAACTGTATAGCAACACTACGTAAGAATGTTAAGAATGTGCATGAGACCGATCAAAAGAGACGTTCTGAAAGGTTTGTCAAAATGTTCGGAGCTGTAAAATGGTGTTGAGATATTTACAGTAGAAAGTAATTTTGCACTGGAATGACAAAAATAGTTGCGGCAAGAAACGGATGTAAGGGTGGATGCCTTCTAAGGAATGAAACACAATAGGTCATAGAGTTACGGTAATCAACAACAGGGTGCAACAGCCAACACAAAGCAGACCTAATATACCACAACAAAGTTCATTATTTTTCTATACCAGCATGCCTCAAAGTGTTTTATTGTTCCTCTTCATACCACAGCATTTTACAACCCTAGCATTTTTACTCCATCAAAGCATCAAGCTGTATGTTTTACCTGTTTATAGTTAACTTTAATATTGTGGAATATTCACAAACTAATTTAGCTCATGTTGATTTATAAGAGATAAAAACAATCAATAATACAACAATAAAGCTAAGCATGTGCAAAGAAGCTTTTCCTTTCTTATGTCAGAAGACTTCGAGTTACAGCTTTATCTCTTACTCTTAAAATGCTATGGCCCTGGAGACTAATTTTATTAATGATAAATATGCAATGTGACATTATCACAAAATCGCTGTCATGATGTCATGGCCCAGCTCTAAACAGATATTTCTCTCATGCACTGCACATCACTATTGATGAGAAAATTGTCCAAGAAAACTGGAAGTTATATGAATGCGATTTGGCTGTTTTGAGGGGAATTGAAAAGATATATTTATGTTTTATTCTTCAACAAACCACTCCTTAGCTTGCTGCTTACAATAATTTGTGTAAATTACAGTATGTGTTACATCAAGTCAGGAGGAGAAAAAAAAAAAAAGTATGAGACTTGTCTTACTCCAGACAGTAAGGCTGATTTGTCTCTCGAAATTTCCTGAAGGGAAAGTGGTGATGTGACAAGTGTACGTAGCTCGATCCGACTCCCTCGTACTCAGAATCAACAACGTGGAGTCTTTAATTGGATCAGAACTTGTGAAGCGCACACGGCCTGAAAAGCTAGGAAACTCTACACACAAACAAAAACACAGACCAAAGGGTTAACTTAAGGCAACATTGAATTAAGTGAATGGAATTAGTTTTTTAATTCACTGATTTTCTAGCAACCTTGAAGCCCCTCTGTCATGTGTCTGGTGATGATCTGCTCCTTGACACCGTTGCTCTTTTCTGTATACCAGGTCACCTGGACCACCCTGTCACCGTCCTGCGGTTTAAACTCACATGGCAGTCGAGTCTCCTCCTCGGCATAGGAGCGCAGCGCCAGGGACGGAGGGGGTTGAATGAACTCGCCAGACACACAGGCTGGTAAAGAAGAAAACACCACGCAAGAGAATTGTGTAAAACAACATTCACTGACATTAGTATAAGAACAGGATGGGGTAGGGGAGAAACAGGTTTTTTGTGTATTTAGTCTTAGTAGAAGAGTCTCTAGACTGACAGGGATTGTAGATCTCAAAGATTAGTGTGTGTCAGTGTGTGCAGAGTGAAATATTTTAAGGTGAATAACCTGACTTTTCAGTTAATGTTCAAACTGAGTCAACACACTTGAAAAATTAACACAAGGGCATTAGCAACTTACATGCATTCAGACACAAGGCCATTCCCACAGACTCTCTCTCTCACACACACACACAACTGCAAAGTGCCTAAGACCACTTGCTCACTTTCCTGTTTGCCTTTTTCCACTTTTTTTTTTTTTTTTTTCCTTTACAAGCACTGATGGTTCTACCGGCATTTCTTCTTCATATTGATATTGACACAAAGATTTTCACACCACAACATATGAACATACAACACAGAGGGTGCTCCGACTTGTCACGCAACTCCTGGATGAAGGCAAATTTAATGCATACTGTTTATACCCACACAAACACACACACACATTCGCACGCACACACTAATAAAGAAACCTTTAACACTTCCTTTGAGCTGGTGTTTAATATATGAGTAATCATTAATCACTGTATTCTTTCACCACACTCGCCCATGGTCACTTCTTAAAAGAATGTCACTCTTCTACTTCCAGTTTCCTGTTTCCTCACTTACTCACTCACACACACACACACACACACATCTATAAAGTTAATCATAACTGGGTTGTTTTAATCTATTAATATGTACTCACCAATTACTGCAATCAGTAACAAACCAAAGCAGGCTGGCTTTGACATTTTCTTCACTTCATCCATTTTCTCCAACATGGTAAGAAATAAATATCGCCTACTTGCCACTTTAACAGTTTAAAATTCGATATATTCATCAATACATTAACCGTTGTTGTTTAATTTTACACATTAGTTTGTCAACAAAAAATGTGGAATTTCTAGATCATCCTATGCTAAGTCATAGTGTTCATTAAACCCTCACTACATCTCCAGCAGTAGTCGGAAACCTCAGTTCTTCAGTCAGCCATAAACACTTTTTTTTAAATACATAAAAAAATATTAAATGTCCTCAAACCCTACACAAATAAACCCCTTAAAACAACCCTAACATTTCCTATTTTAAGTCCTTCCCAAAGCTCCACCGAATAAAAGCCGCCATGACCGCCTCGACACCTACTTAAAGCCTACGACACTCTTGCGCGCGCTGCCACACAAGGTGGAACGTTAGGCGCGCACCTGTCTGCTCGCGTGCGTTGAAGGCCACGCCTACTCATCTCACCTTTGAGTTACCGGAAGTTTTTGCGCGAGTTTCTGCATGCGCCCCCCACTCTAAAGTGCGAATTTCCATTAAAATACAATAAAAATAAATAAAGTAGGTATTGTACATGACACTAAAATAGCTCCTAAATAAGTGTGTGTTTAATTCCAGGTACCAGGAACTCTTTCTTAAAGGGAAACTTGTTAGAGTATATACCTACTATAATTGCCTTTAATAATAATAATAATAATAATAATAGAGGGTACCCCCCCCCCCCCCCCCAAGAGTGTAGGTATAAGTAAATGAAACACGGGGAAGATTTATATACCTTAATTTGATTTCATACTGTACGTTGTTTCTTGTTTGTCTTGGCAATAGCTGATAGGGAGACCAGCCGAACCTGTTTACATGGTGTCCCCCTCCCCCACACGAATCACCAGAGGCGTTAAATGTCATAGGGTTAGGGTTAGCAAAGCAGAGCACAAAAAAAAAACATGCGAAACAAACGCCAAAAAATCTTTTGCGCTATTAGCTTCCATCTTATTATGAACGAGAGAGAACTGTGCTCACTGTACGACAGTGACATCTAGTGGCCAGGCAAGTCAAAACGCTTCGGATAGATTTGCTCAAATTTGCTTCATGATGACTGTGCAAAATAACTTGCAAACCCGTAATAATTCATTTTAAAGAATCCACGGACCCCTTAAGCACATAATTGTTCGGTTTAAATATTATAATATTAGATTTATTATTTAAATATGTACAGTAATATTCTGGCTATTTCTTAGAGTCACTGAGCTTTTATTATGATTATTATTCAATGTACTTTCCTTTGATCTAAGCTGATTGTTTGTAGACCTACATGTTATTCAGTTATTAAGGTTGAATTTATAAAGGGTGGATTAAACCCAAGTGACCAGTCAAACCGGCTAATAGCTAAGAGATTTTAATATTAAATAGGTTTTTTTTAACTTTTAGAATGATGAATCTCCTACAATTGAGAAATAAAAATATGAAATAAAATATATTATTATTATCATTATTATTATTATTTGGCATTGGTCGCTCAGTGGTAGGTTTCCTGTCTGCTGTACAAAAGCCCAAACAACAGCTAATTAATGGATGCAGTGACGGTCCCAAGCACCTGGGGTAAAACTTGTGCCAAATTGTGTGGGGATTTTTATATGGTCTGCTGTGGCGACTCCTCAACAGGGAGCAGCCAAAAGTCATTTTGTTACATACAATAATAACAATAATAATAATAATAATAACAACAACAACAACAACACCTGCTTTAAAAACTACTAAACTGGGGCATATAAAGTTACCAGAAAAAAGCATGAGTAACACTGAGACAAAAAGAAAAACAATAAGAGGTCAAAAAGACACTTAACGTGTTAGGTTGCGCACAAGATGTTCATAAAGAATTAAATATAAATGACACTCATTCTAAAAAGGACATAAATAGTCTTTAGTAACTTGTATGGCAAGCCATTGTTTTGTAACTGCTTTCAGATTCTTTGTATCCTCCAAGCCCTATTCTTGCTGACACATCTGTTAGAACTCTAGCAGTCTTCTTCTTATGTGAGTCATGGCTAGTTTTTAACGTCTTTGTTGTGCTTGTTTTTAAACTATTCATTCACCATAAGTAGCTGGTTTATCATGGCCAGGGTCATGGTGGAGCCAGCGTCTATTCCAGGAGGGACATAAATAGTGTCCCTGGGTGCCAGGTTGGGTGCCCATCCAAACACATCTAATGTACAAGAACTGTACCACCATGGGGCACTATATTCAAATACTTTTTTTTGTCATTTTAACCTTTTGCAAATAGAACCACATACCGAAAATATATATTTTTATTTCCACCCACAATTTTATTTGTTCATGACTTCCAAAGCTTGGTTTCTGTACATTTATCACATTTGGTCTTGTGTTTTGATTTTGATTAACATAATTATATAATTGTGTCTGCTAGATAATAATTATATAGTGATTAAATTAAAATGTAATTATATATATTAAAAAAATACAAAGAATTTACATTTAGTTCTTAGGAAACTGCATCATGCGAAAGGAACGTATAAATGGCAAACAAAATAGTGAGAAGCAAGCTCTATAACTAAATGATGAAATAAAATATGTTAGTAACTAAAACTAACTAACTAAAACTAAAGGGAAAAAAATGAATTTTAGACCTATTAGACAGGCAAAGTTTTTTAAAATCAGAAAACAGATTAAAAATCAAACAATTAAGACAAAGGCTGCTCCTTCATTTGGAGCGTCTGATAGGTGTCCTGATTGCCATGCTTCAAACCCTGATCAATAAAAAGAGTACAAAAGACATTACATATGCAGATAAATCCACAATCCACATTGGATGTCAGCATTCAGATTCTGAAAAAGTCTGTACCTGGTAAATGCTCTCTCCTTTTGATTCATCGGTCGTCTGTAAAAGAAAGACAGTGTTTGAGCAAGAACTTAAAAGGAAGCGTAGAGACATTGCTGAGCACAAGGTGTCACAACTGTAAGAGATCATGTTTTCCTTTATTACATCATGTTTCAACACAGAACAGATAGTTCCTCTTTCTGCATTCCAGGACAGGCTCAGACAAGAGTGGATGTGACCTTCATATAGAGCCATTGAAGGGCTTCTGGGAATTTGTGCAAGCAAAAGGAGTATAAATAACACTGTTAGTGGTCACTAATGCACCGGAAAGAGAACTAAGCTCAAGTGCATGGGGGAAGTGAGGACGAGAGAAAGGAGCCACACACACGCGCACACACACACACACACACACACACACACACACACGGACATCTTTTCTTAAACCAGTTTCTTACCTCCTTTTTTCCAGAGCTGATCTGTAAAGCACATTTGAGAAATTATAAGTATTATTAATAATAATATTGGATTTTATGGTTTATCACTTAAAATGCTTGTTATATTAATTTATATAATATTATTTTTTTAGTAATTAAAGTATTTAAATAAAATATAGTAAATACCAAAAAAAAAATTGAGTGGATGCATTTGTCAGCCCTTAGTTGAAATGATAAAATCATAAAAATATGATTATGTATTTATACGATAATGTATTACAAGTAAAATAGCTTATCCTCCAAGCCCTATTATTGGAGGATAAGCATCTATGCTAAGATATTAGACATTTAGGAAGAGAGATTTAGATTTGATTTGCCTCTAAAGACATTTTCAGGTTTCCTGTTTTGGGTTTTTACATCATAGTTACCTCCGTTAGTTTTTCTTTTATATGTAACTGTTCAATCAGGGCTTTAAGTTCAATATTTCAGAATGACAATTTTGTTAGATACATATTGGTCCCTGTTATCCTGTAATACTCCCCTCAAGTTCTGTATTTTTTAAATTATTATAATTATCCTCATAGGATTGTTCCGTAACAAAGTAAATTTATGTTCACTGACATACAGTAGCATTTAACATCACAACTCTTTGCACTGAGCAGTAACACATTTGGTTCTTGCTTGGGTCTTATGCTGGCATTTTTGAAGCAAACCTAGTCCTCATTAAAAAAAATATACAATTACAGTAACCACCTATATTTAACTATGTTAGAGAGTTCTTACAATTATATCACTGTTATTAAACTTTAACTGATAGTTTTTAATTAAAAACATTTCATTCTGAATACAATGCATACAATTATGAATACATACAATTTAATCTCAATAATTTAAGTAAAAAATATGGTAAAGTATATGTAAAATATATCAATAATATTAAATAATAACATAGAAAAATCTTTATTAGCCAATAAGTAGTAAATTTTTTAATAAGCTCTTTTAAGTAATGAGCTAATATTTTAATTGTTTTAGTCTTGAGGAGTCTGATGTTTTCCCCAGCTGATTTGTACAGTTTGTGAACTGTACTTTGGTAAGTATTTTAAAAATTATTTTTATTATTATTTATATTATTTATTATTCAACATATTTAAAGATAAGTTTGATGCATCTCATGTAAAAAAGTTTAGAAGACTGTAATCTGTGATCACAGTATCATATCACAAAAATATATAAAAACATATGTCTACTAACTGCATCATTCAGCTGTTTAGTTTAAATGGTAATTTTTGATCATGTTATGTATATACAGTGGTGTGAAAAACTATTTGCCCCCCTCCTGATTTCTTATTCTTTTGCATGTTTGTCACACAAAATG
>JAQQZS010000018.1:16309103-16321108 GCA_030068045.1 Platyallabes tihoni | reverse complement strand
TGGGAGGAAACCGGAGTACCCGGAGAAAACCCACCAAGCACGGGGAGAACATGCAAACTCCATGCACACAGAGATGGAAATTGAATGTTTAGAGAATCTCAATTTAGAATCAGAACATTATGATGTCATAATAGCCTAGCCTCACTCAGGACACAAAGGTTGAAGTTCTACTTTCAGTCACTCTGACCTTCGCAAATACGGCGAACAGGAGACGAGTGAGCAAGAAAGTATAGGAATGGAGAGGAACATTTTCAACAAGCTGCGTTTAGAGAAGGGACTGTGTGATGTTCTCTTGAAGGTTGTTGGTGCTCAGTTTGATGCACATAAGATCATCCTCTGTGGCTGCAGCCCTTACTTTAGTGCTCTCTTCACTCATGGCTTGTATCCTGCAGACAAATTTGAGTACACCATCCCTGGTGTCTCGTCAGAGGTAACAGAGTTGATCATGGAGTATGTGTATTTACAGCGAGTTAAAATCACAGAAAAAAATGTGTGTGAGCTGCTTATCGCTGCTGATTATCTAGCAATGGACAGCCTGGTAACCAAGTGCTCTGTGTTCCTGAAGGCTCAGCTGTGCCAGAAGAACTGTATAGGTATTTGGCGGTTAGCTCGCATTTGCTTCTGCATGAAGCTGCAGCAGCAGACCTTGCAGTTTATCCTGAACAACTTCGAGAAAGTGCTGAGTGTCTCTGAGGAGTTCCTGGATCTCACGGTTGAGGAGCTTTGTGAGATTACAGAGAAAAATGAGCTGAACGTAAAACATGAGCAGGTGGTGTTTGAGGCCATCATGCTATGGATTGAACATGCACCCCTGGAGCGAAAAAAACACATCGGTCTCTTACTGGCCAAGGTGCGTTTGGGGCTACTGACACACGACTACTTTATAAATAAAGTAAAGAACAACAATTTAGTGGCAGGTGACATAGAATGTAGACGGATTGTTTTCAGTGTTCTGCTGAACATCTATGGCCTCAACCAAGCCGAATTTCTCAGCTCTGATCTCGCTCGGCCCCGCATGCCCAGCGCTGTTCTAGTGGCTATCGGTGGATGGTGCCGTGAAATTCCCACCAATGCCATAGAGGTGTATGATCCACGAGCAAAGCACTGGATCAATGTGACTCTCTGCAGTGAGGATCCACGAGCCTATCATGGGACAGTGTTCCTCAATGGCTTCCTGTACTGCATCGGAGGATACGACGGCATGAATTACTTCAACACCGTGCGTAGGTTCGACCCCATTAACAGAATGTGGACTGAAGTGGGCCCCATGCACTTTTGTCGGTGTTATGTGAGTGCGTGTGTACTGGATGACCGTATCTATGCAATGGGAGGATTCAATGGCAGGGAACGTTTTGACACAGCCGAGCGATACAATCCCAAGAACAATCAATGGAGTATGATAGCACCGATGCACGAACGCAGGAGCGATGCTAGTGCTACAGTACTAAACGGCAAAGTGTTCATATGTGGAGGGCTTGATGGGACTGAGTGTTTATTCACGGCGGAGTATTACAATCCTCAGACTAACCAGTGGACTCTCCTTCCCCGCATGACTAGCAGAAGGAGTGGACTTGGTGTGGTTGCGTACGGCGGACAAGTTTATGCCATTGGGGGATATGATGGTGTGAGTCGTCTGAGAAGTGCAGAGGCGTATAACCCTAAGACACATTCATGGGAAAATGTTCCAGACATGATCAATCAGCGCAGTAACTTTGGCATTGAGGTGCTGGACGATCTCCTGTTCGTTGTTGGAGGATATAATGGGTTTACCACCACCAATAATGTGGAGTGTTATGATGAAGAAACTGATGAATGGTATGGAGTGAAAGACATGGGTGTGTTCCGCAGTGCTCTGGGCTGCTGTGTGTTGTCTGGTTTACCCAACATGGCTGATTACGCTGCACCACAAGACCTTCTCTATGAAGACCTGTAGAGCTCAGAGAGTTCCCAAAGGATCCCTCACAGCTCCTGACAACATCTGAAACCTAATTAAATAAAATTAGTTTTTTTTTTTCTTTCAGTTGAGCAGGATCCTTTTCTGCCTAAGATCAAATCTTAACATTATTTATGCTTCCCTACTTCCTTTTTTTCTTTTCAAGGTCATAAACAGTCGTGTAAGCATTTCACTGCTTATCATACGGTGTATGGTTGTGTATGGGACAAATAAAATTTTTTATTCTTTTGAATAATATTTAACTGGATGAACTTAGATCAGTTCCAAGGTGAGGTGTTTGTGTGATCATGACACTGATCTCGTTAGTCTGTAAAGCCTTGTGCTGAACTTGGATGGGCAGCGCAGGGTGAAGACACTAAGCGAAATGCTTCCCAACTGTCAGCTTCTGGGGGACGACCTGGTACTGGGCACTGTTCTGCTTTTGGTTTGACAGGTGGGCGTGACCTGACATGCCTTGACAGTATGCAGCTGTTATCAATTTGAGTATAATACAGTAAGTCTCCGAACGGACCATGGTGCAACATTTTCGCATTGCTCGATCGGCAGCTGTGTTGGAATAACACATTGCTAGAAGCGGCAATCCCCTTGACTACTGGCACTCGAACAAAGACAGGTGTTTGTATTTGCTCATGTATATGTGATAAAATTTAATGCCCAGTTAACTGAGTTTTTGTGATTCCCACTGAAAGGTGGGGTTTATTTCAGGTTGAGAAACTTTTCATTACAGTGGATATGTATTCTGTATACAGGTTTTAAATGCTGTTTTACAAAACTCCTGTACATAGATTTCTCATGAATGTCAGTTTTTCTGTCAGCTTCACTTCATACTGTACTCAAACATGTGTAAGGTCAAAAAACTTGTGATGTCATAGTACTTGGTAATGTCATAGCAGCCTCACTTGAGACACAGATATTGAAGTTCTACTTTCAGTCATTCTGACTTACACAGATACAGTGAACAGGATCCAAACGAGCAAAAAAGAAAAGGAGAGGAAGGAGGACACGATGGCCTGCAGAATCTTTAACATGCTGAGTTTAGAGAAAACTGATGTTCTCTTTAAAACCGCCGTCTGAGGTCCATGCACATAAGATCATCCTCTGTGGCTGCAGCCCTTACTTCAGGGCTCTCTTCACCAACAGCTTGTATCCTCCTGACAAATTTGACTGTCTCCTCAGAGATAATGAAGTTGATCATGGAGTACGCTTATGTACAGCAATACATAAAATCATGGAAAATGACATGAGTGAGCTGCTTATCACTGCTGGTTATCTGGCAATGGACTGGTGAATGAATGTTCCATGTTCATGAAGGCTCAGCTGTGCCAGAATTGAACAGTTCTCAACGAGTCTTCAAGTCCCGAGTCGTTCGTTATTTTGTCACGTGACTCCCATAGACGTTATGCAGTGCAATAGATTCAAAAGAACGAATGACTCAGACTAGAAGATATGAGGTAAGCTACACATTCTGTTTATTATAATATGTCCTTAGCTGCATTGTAATATTTTCATTACTGGAACTATAGCAAAAATTTGTGAATGTAGATGTATTGGGGGTCTTTTTATTGAAAATGCAACATTTTCTTTTATTTCTTATCAAAAGAACGAAATAAACTAAATGTCTCAAAAAAGATTCGTTCATTTTGATGAACGAGATTCAAAGAACCGAGTCTCTAAAATGATTCAAACTTCCCATCACTAGTTCCCAGAGCACCTGAGGATAACTGGACAACATCTGAAATATAATAAAATAAAATCAGTTGTTTTTCTGTTGTTCAGCAGCATTCTTTTGTTCCGTAGAATCAAACCTTTGCATTATGGTCTTTGGGATAAAACTTAATGTATGTGATGTGAAGCTGTTATAAGATTCTAGCCCAAATTTTGGAATGCGATAAGATGATTGTAGCAACTGTTTTTATACTGAACTAATCAAAGAACTAGTAAAAGAAAAGTAGATATAGAGAAAGATGAGAGTAAAGTAGTAAGAATGAAAGAAAACTACTAAAACAAAATAGTAAACTACTAAACAAATAGTGTGTTAAATGAACTGTGCTAAATAACTAAGTGTGCACACACACAAGATCTGGCCAGAAATTGGTGAGGTGTTAAATAATTTTTCATGACATTATGCATCACATGGAATCCCAAGAATTCTTAAAATATTTTGTTATATTTATTGAATGTTATTTCTTAAATTTATTGGAAATATTTCTATAAAAAGGTAAAATCTTTTCATTTTAATTTGAACCGTCCAATAATAATTTTTACAGTGCGCCCTATCTTTCTTTTTACCATAAAGTGCATAACAAGGGTGTAGCAATTGACGACTTATCTTCGACCATCAAGTTAAAAGCTGAGAATTTAAACTGAAATTGAAACAACTACCATATATAGATTTTTAGTCAAATAATGTCGAAAAATCAGACAATGTGTAAAAAGAGAATTCCTAGTTTTAAGCAAATGTGAAAAAATAGTAAGCAAGGTGATTTGATACTTTCTTATCTGAAATATTAAACTTTGCTTGATTGACAGATTTAAATTGTCATCATATCAAGTGGAAAATTGAGGTTTACGCCCCTAGTACGTAAACTTTACATCACTCCAGTGGCTACCTGTAAAGCACCAAAGTGTAAAGTGTGTAGTGCAACCCATGTACAGATTTTTACTCACAGAACTAACAAGCTTCTATCTAGCTATCAAGCATAAGACTGAATGCTTATACAGTGGAACCATGGATTGTGAGCATAATTCGTTCCGGAAGCGTGCTTCTATATCAATGCACTTGTATATTAAAGCGAATTTCCCCAATAAGATATAATGGACACTCAGACGATTCGTTTCATAACAAAAATATTCATATAAAAAAATTAATACAAAATGTAGTAAAAGTAAAACAAATTAACCTGCACTTTACCTTTGTAAAGTGTATTAACACAGAGGCGACAGTTCTATAACTTATGCCTTATGACAACAACAGAAAGGCATGAAATAGTTATAACAAAAATGAAACACATGCTCTCTGCTTCCTGCGTTCAGTTGCTTGTTCTCCGCTCTTTTTGAACATGCAAATCCTTACCATTACTCACTACTGCCATCTAGTGGATAGGTGAACAATAAACCCACTTCACTACAAAAAGAATCCTTCACTGCAGTCATTGGCTGCGTTCCATTCGTTGGTCTGTTGCTGCCATGAAAATTTCAGAGTGGGAGTACGGACATTAAATGTCGAATTTTTATTAAAACAAAAACTGATGAGCCTCTGAGTGGCGCAGTGGTAAAATGCTCGCCCTATCATCCGGAGATCGCGGGTTTGGTTCCCGGGTGATGCTGTTACCTCTCACAGCCGGAGGCCTCGAGAGAGCTAAATTGGCCGAGCTCTCTCTGCGGGGAGGGATGAGAGGTACTTAGTGCTCCCACATTAATCACGGCTCTACGCCATTCGGGGCGCCTGCGAGCTCGCGCACGCGGAGGGAGCGGATAGCACTGGGCTCCGAGTGTGTGAAGCTGCCCCCAACGGTGCGTGAGCAAGCAGTTCGAAAGGAAGAAGTCGGCTGGTGTCACGTGGTTCGGAGGAAACATGAAGCCCACGGCCCTCCTGGCTGAGTGGTAGTAAGTAGCCTTAACGTGGGAGCCCCCCCCCGTAATGACGGGAGGGAATTGGCCGCAACTAAATTATTAAAATAAAAAAAAGTAAAACAAAAACTGATACCATTATAAACCATACAATCGAAACCAATTGTATAGCTTTTAAATAAATTATTGATTAATTGTAATAATAATTGATTAAAGATTTATTTTTGTACCGATTACTAGCCTATATAATACTAAGGATTTCCTGATTAAATTTAAATTTTACATTTTTGTGTCCTTTTAATATGTCGTTCTCGATGATAATAATAATAAATACATAAATCCTTTTTTAAGCTCCATTTTTTTCACGCTCCAGCGAGACACAATGAATGATGGAAATATTTTCATTCCTTCACTGCGGTTTGGAATCACACTTAACATGGCTGGTACACACCCTGCGAAGGGTACTTCAGGCCGTTTGGAACGCACCCTATAGAGAGACCAGAGAGAGGAGAGGAGGAAGCGGGTGATGTGTTGGGGACACACACACCCGCGCGCGCACACACATACACACTCCGAACACAAACACAAAAGTTCTTGCTTATCAAGAAGTGCTTGCTACACAAAAGTTGTCCACTAGATGTCAGTACAATGAGGTCTTAAATGCAGCTTCATGAAACCTATTGGCTGGGAAACCTCGACACATGACCGAGGATTCACCTCACCATCACCACTAGCTAGTTCACGTTAACTGAAGTTATATAGCAATCGTTGGCACGTCGCACATTTTTCATGTTACTGTGTGGGGTGATTAACATCGTTATTGCCCTGATTCTAGTGTGTGAGCGAGGTTGGGGACAGACTGGGAAGCTCGGTCTCTAACCATGAAGTACGAAATGGGGAGTGAGGTGGACATCACCTCACATAAGATCACAATTTCATACAGCAATGCAATTAGTAAAATCACTCACACAAGAAATATCACGGAATAAACCGTAGATAATTCATAACACTGTGAATATATACTGTACTGTACAGTTTCACATGCATATTTCATTCTTCTGTCCTGTGTGACATCATTAAGGATAATATATAACCCATGTACACACTCCAGAGGGGAAATGGTTAAGTCCTGACTCTTAATTGACACCAGGATGGATTGGCACCCTGTCCAAGGTGTACCCCGCCTCATGGCCTAAGTCTCCTGGGAGAGCCTCCAGGTAGTGATAGGTTGTTCCTGAACGATTCGTTCTTTTTGAACAAATCTTTAACGTGACTCAGAAGAACGTGTAGTCTCGGAGAGTGATTCTCGCAAAACCCCCGTAGGTTATGTACAGGACACAGAATTGATCGATTCTTTCTCAATGACTCTTCTACTCCGAGTTGTTCGTTCCTTTGTCACGTGACTCCCATAGACGCTATGCAGTTCAGTACACAGGAAACAGAATTGAACGCTTCTCAACGAATTTTCAAGTCCCGAGTCGTTCGTTCCTTTATCACGTGACTCCCATAGACGCTATGCGGTGCAATAGATTCAAAAGAACGAACGACTCAGACTGGAAGATATGAGAGGTGAGCTACACATTCTGTTTATTATAATATGTCCTTAGCTGCATTGTAATATTTTTTTATCACTGGAACTATTGCCAAAATTTGAGGTAGACGTATTCGGGGTCTTTTTATTGAAAATGCAACATTTTATTTGATTTCTAATCAAAAGAACGAAATAAATTAAATGATTTTTAAAAAAGAATCGTTCATTTTGATGAACGAGATTCAAAGAACAGAGTTACTAAAATGATTCAAACTCCCCATCACTACCTCCAGGCCCCCTGTGACCCTGTATACAAGATGGAGCAGTGTAGACAATGGGTGATTGAGTAATGTCCCACTGATGGATTTAAAATTACAGGACTAAAAGCTGTACAGTCAGGCAAGTCAGTCAACAATATGTGATCAGTCTACAATAATTGATAAATATACTGTGAATATTTCTACAAAAAAACTAATGTAAACCAACTGATCAGCAAATAATATTTAAATAAATATCTAATACATACATACAGTACATGCTATATACAACAAATGTAAAGTTCAAACAGCGTTATATAGTGAGAAAATAATATAATATACAAAATTTTAATGTGTAAAACACGCATGCACGCACGCACGCACACACACACACACACAGTTATTACATTTAGGGAAAATTACCTTTTCACAAAGCCCCAGGTAGGTTTGGGAAGTTTTTATCTCTTAATAAATTAAATCATCATTTAAAAGCTGGATTTTGTATTTACTCGGGTTATCTTTGTGTATTATTAAAATTTCAGTGTGAAAAATATGCCAAAAATAATAAAAAATCAGGAAGGGGGCAGATACTAATTCATGGCATTATATCATTAATTACTGATATGGTTGTGTCGGAATGTAATCTACACTAATAAGGTATTAATTATATGTGTACTGAAATAAGCAGTGCTAATCATCTGATAGTAAAACAAACATATACAGTCATGTATAGTAGGTTAAAATGTCAAGATTAGTATGTTAGATATACTATTCCATCGTATCACTATTGATACTTATTTCATTATCATTTGCTCATGCTACTGTGTTTGTTTTACTATCAAATTATTATGTTTGTACTGTTTATACTGTTCTGTTCTCCTATACCTGTTAATCCCAGCAGCCTGACTTAATGTATTCCACTGACACAGACAGTCCTATCTGCCCTGACCCCTACATCACACTGATTTTTGTTCTAGAATGTATACACACAATCTCTGAACAAAGAAGAAGTTTGTCCATCTGAACTAGAACTGGAACTTATTGCTGCTTATGGGGAAGTTAGTCTTATGACTTTCCATTAGACTTAGAAAGAAACTTGTTTGCTGGCTGCATCCATCCTCAATATAGTCACTTTCTTTCTGCTGTAATTACATCATGTCTGATTATAATTCCCTTTTTTTTTGTCTCAGTTGTTTTTTCCCTAATTTTTCTATTCAGTTATATTTACTAAAATATGATTATTATTATTATTACAGTTGATATTATTATTAACTTCAACACCATCAGTAATGTTAGCAATGTTAGTGGTTGTTAAGACTATCAAATTAGTACTTATATTTACATTTCTTTAAAAATTTCTTTTGTGCACACAACTTCCCCATTTCCTCACACCCCAGAATCACGTTTTTCATTCATTTCATATCTTACTCTTATGTACTGTATGTTGATCAATAGAAGGCATACAATATATAGTATGATAGATGCATAATATAATTTACTACAGTCTATGTGTGTATAAACATGTCTGCAATTCCTGAATGATTAATGGCATATTTCTGTTAAAGTCTTGACTTCGCTGACATCTTGAGTGTTTCATTTTGAATTTAATGTGGAGGGGTATTGTTCCAAAATGTATGGGCCTGACTGGATATGAACCTTATTCATCAGTTTCACCTACTGTTTTACCTTTTACATTTATAAATAGCTTCTTTTACCATTTTGAAGATTTGAAAAGGTTCTATTTTTGAAATCCACACACAAGTGAGCTGGCTTAATTATCAAATATAACAAATTTTATTTAATTTTCAAATAATAATGCATTGTAATTGATTTTCAGAAGAACATATGTGACAGAGATGCATAAGTATAGAATTATAGCGGCCTCTGGTGAGTAATATTCCATTTAAATGCAGTTGGTCCTCCACTCACAATTAACAGCATAGTTTTATTTTCTGCCATAAGAGTCCTTGAATCTTTCCAGGAGGTAATCCACCGATTTCACTGGAGGATATTTGTCTGAGCCATCACAACATGTAATGATGGCGTCATCATCCGGCTGCACAAAGAACACCAAAGACTGCCTTGTGCTTGAGTCACCTGTAGGAGGAAGTAGAACTCTATGGACCTGAAAAAGATTTGTAGAACATTCAATATACGGCTAATAATTAAAGGTTTGAATAAAACAAGGTCATTATTATCTTAATAAATGGGTATATTTACAGCAGATAAAAACACATCACTGGTCCACCTCTGCATCAGATCTGCAATGTTTACCAGCACTGTTCCAGGAATGCTTGGGGCCAAGATAAACTCTTGTTTACGATTCAAAACCTAAAGGGAAAAATCAATCTAATTAAATGTAGGAATTTGTATTTGGCGCCATTCATCGTCCCATCAACTCTGACCAGCTTCCTTGTCCCTGGCAAAGAAAAGCATCCCCACAACATGATGCTGCCACCACCATGGGTGTTCAGGGTGATGTGCAGTGTTAGTTGCATTTATGCCAAAAAGTTGTTGCCATAAACACCAGATTTGTGGAGAGCACGACTAGTAAAATGTCCTATGGACAAATTCTCCCACCTGGATCACTGCAGTTCCTCCAGAGTGACCTTGGCTGCTTCTCTGATTAATGCTGTCCTTTTAGATTAAGTGGACGGCCATGTCTTGGTAGGTTTGCAGTTGTGCCATACTCTCATACATTTTGGATGATAGAGTGCCCCGTTAGATGTTAGATGTTATTTATATAACCTAACCCTGCTTTACCACAACTTTATCCCTCACCTGTCCGGCATGTTTCTTAGGCTTCAAGATGCTGTTTGTCCACTAATGTTCTCTAACAAACCTCTGAGGGCTTCACAGAACAGCTTTACTCATACTGAGATTACAGTAAATTACACACAAGTGGACTTATAATTTACTAATTAGGTGACTACTGAAGACAAATGGTTCCACTGGATTTTAGTTAGGGGTATCGAGTAAAGGCGTTTCAATACAAATGAACCTCACACATTTTTATTTGTAAAAATATTTGAAAACTATCATTTTCCTTCCACTTCACAATTATGTGTTATGTAATAATTGAGGGGTATGAATACTCATCCAAGACACTGTATAACTCATTTGTCCAACATTAGATTAGGCGCGGATTCTGTCTTACCTGTAGGCCTGCTTCAGGGCTCTGGAAGACTAGAGTGATGCTGCCATAGTCTGA
Source organism: Platyallabes tihoni (assembly GCA_030068045.1). Classification (NCBI taxonomy): domain Eukaryota; kingdom Metazoa; phylum Chordata; class Actinopteri; order Siluriformes; family Clariidae; genus Platyallabes; species Platyallabes tihoni. The sequence continues at coordinate 16,310,585 of JAQQZS010000018.1, read as the reverse complement.
GTGCTCACCACAGCGGAGCTGGCCTTCGTTCACGCTTCCAGCCTCCACCGGAGGGTAATAGAGAGTGCGCAGGGTGCTGCCGTTCTCATCACCTCAACATCGACAGGAATACCATCTTATTCTTTGTGTTTTGTGAGACTGTCTTTGGGTCAGGCTTAGAATTGGCAAACGTTTCAGTCATGACTGAGATTTGCTCATCTGTTATTGCACTGTTATTGAGTAATGCTCCTAAATATTTAGTTATAGCTCCTTTGTCATTCAGCAAGTCAGTTAAATTTTTCTGAGATATGCTTATCTGCAATGACCCACATTTACATTCAGGCATTTGGCAGACGCCCTTATCCAGGGCAACATTTTTACAGGATTTTATTAAAGCAATGCAACAATTATTAACTACTTTTGAAGTGAAGCTGTTTGTTTGAGCACGTACAATAAGGTTAAGCATCTGGACAGACTGAATGTGACACTAAACAAACCAGTGAACTGAATGAACTAAAAACAAACCTCAGTGATTTCACAACTAACAACTTGTCCAACTGCTTTCCTGAGAAATTTACTTAATGCTGTTCATGTCAGAGCTGTGTGTGTGTGTGTGTGTGTGTGTGTGTTCAGCTTACTTCCAATGTGGCAGTGTGCTTTAAGAAAAACCTCAGAATCCAGGCCTAGACTGAGAGCCATAACTCTGAGGACACGGAGAGACAGCTCCTTACAGCGCAGAAAGAAGCCGACTTGGATGCCACGAAAGTCACTGAGGTCATCAGAGGGCCATTTCTAAGCCAGGTGAAGAATAAAGCAATTAGAATTCCTTTCTTATTATTTGAAATGGTATATCTTTCACAGCTGTTGCAGTGGTTTTTGAGGGTAATTACAATGTCGGTGCATAAAGATGCAGTATTAAAGGCTTCCTTCAAGTCACCTGGGCGTCGAGGATTCAAACTGTAAAAGTAAGACTGAATTTCAGTTTAAAGGATAATAAATACACTACCGCTCAAGAGTTTGGGATCATTTTGTAATTCTATGGCTGTTCTTTATTCTTCCATTGTAAAGCAATGCTGAAGGCGTCCAAAATACGCAATAATCCCTTTTGAACAGTTGATAATGAGATGTATCACGATGTGTAAATCCTTCATAACGGCTAATCCGTAGTGCTGTTTGTTAATTGGAGATTTCTGAGGCTGGTAACTCTAAATGAACTTCTCCTCTGCAGCAGAGGTAAGTATTGTTCTTGCCTTCCCGGGATGGTCTTCATGAGAGCCAGTTTCATCATGAATTGTGCAAATTTTGTTGCTACATAATTACCCAATTCCATATGTGTTATTTTATAGTTTTGAAATCTCCAGTATTGTCGTAGGATGTAGAAAGAAAATCACTAAACAAAAACAAAGAAATTTGCAAGTGATCCCAAACTTTTGAGCGGTAGTGTAGTTCCAACCTGGGGTTTTAATGTAGATGACGGACGAGCCAGCTACCTTTCAGTCTCTG
>JAQQZS010000018.1:16287368-16299020 GCA_030068045.1 Platyallabes tihoni | reverse complement strand
CGTCTTCTTCCATTGTCGAAGTGTATGTGAAGCCAAACACATCAAAAGTGGGACAAAACCGTGGCACCCGATTGAACAAAATATCTGCGCGGCCCAGTGGACAGCCCAGCGTGACTATCTGGATAGCGCAGAGATGATCTTGTTTATTTGCGCAGCCCGGTGGATCGCGCAGCGTGGACCAACTTGAGCAGCGCCGCTCGAATTGCCCCTTGAATCACAAACCTGCGCGACCCACTGTTTATTATTTAAAAAAATTTATTTTAAAATGTCAGGACTGTTTAATATTGTTTCCGCCTTGCCATGCTTGGTTTGTACGTGCACATCCCAGCGGGGTAAAATGTATTTTGATGGTTGGCGCGGTCTATTTCTATCAGCAGGTTTGTGATTCGAGCAGCGCTGCTCAAGTTGGTCCGCGCGGCGCGATCCACCGGGTCTGGATATTTGGCCTGCCCACGCCGGCTCAATCGGGTGCCACGGCTTCGTCCCACTTTAGATGTGTTTGGCTTCCCATAGAAGTGAATGTGTATTGCGTGGTTATGTAACGTGCAACGTCACGTGATCTCAACTGCGATTAAGACGATAGACCAAAATCTCTATCGGTTGACAAATTTCTACCGGTTAACCGTGTATACCGGTATATCGCCCACCCCTATTAGAGACGTTAAAAATCCATGTTCTCTCTCTGCTCAAGGATTAGCCTGCTCTTTGACTGCTGTGTGTGTGTGTGTGTGTGTGTGTGTGTGTGTGTGTGTGTGTGTGTGTGTGCGCGCGCGCGCGTCATTGGACACCGTGCCTCAGACACACCTTCACACACATGCACAGCTTTCTCTTTGCTTTACACAGAAACTGCTCTGTCGCGATTCAAGGTTCCACTGTATATATTTGGCAGATGTAAAGCATACATGTCTATGTTTTTTGTGTTAGTCCATTTTTATTTTATTATTTCAATTTATTATAAAAATTATTTACTATTTAAAATAATAAATTATTTTATTTATTATTATTATAACAGCTCAAGGAGCAACATGTTTGTGCACTTTCTAAAGATTTTAGTTCTGTTTTCAAATAAGGGGTTGGAAATTAATGTTTTTCTTGGGCTTTATCCGATTAATTGGAAAAATAATCGACAGATTAATCGATCATTAAAATAATCGTTAGTTGCAGCCCTAGTGTGCTCACTACAAAAAAGTACAACATAGCGGTACTCCAGTGCTTATTTGATGCATCATATACCAAAGAAAACAGAAAGATCATGTACAAAGTTAAAAATATTTCCTAAATTCTTTACTTTTACTACATCTTGGGATGCCTGTAAGTTGCTCTGGTACAAAAACCCACCTTGCGAATGACTTGCGTCTCGTTGTCATCAGCGAGAGAGAAAATAGGGAAAGGAAAGTCTTCATAGGACAAGCCGCTTCCCAGTGGGTTCCACACTGCAGTGCTGCAGTTGGCCAGTTCAGGGCCGTAAGACTCGGTGTACACACCTGACAGCAATCAAGGCCAAAAAACACACACACACACACACACACACACACACACAACACTTACTCTCTTATACTAAAAGCACATACTAGTCACTTACTTTATGTCCCCACTCTGCGACTGTTATGCAATTTGTAACTGCTTCTTCAGAACACACGTATACAGACAAAAACAAAGGGCTTGACTGTACTCTCTCTCTCTCTCCCCCACACAGACGTAATCTTGTGCACACAAACCTGTGTTCTGGTTGGGGCACGACGTGTGAGGAGAGAATCCCTGATCTGGTGGTGTGGTCAAGTGAATAACCGCCGCTCCTGCAACCCGGCTAGATTCCTTCAGCTTCATCATCGTGGACCTGCATGTAGAAATGGAGAGAGGACACGATCAGTACTAACCAGCAGGGTGGGCACAAATAAAAAGTGGAGGAAAAAAAAAGAATGGAAAAAAGAAATAAATATGAAAAAGGGGGTAGTGTAAAGTAAAGAAAATTAAGCAAGAGAGCAAGAAAGAAAAAAGCAAGAAAGAAACCATGAGAAAAAAAAAAGACAAAAAAAAGTATAAAAGATAAGAAGAAAATGGTAGAAAGGAATGACTGAAGAAAGAACAAAGGAAAGGAAGAAACAAAGAAATTAGGACAGGATGGACAGAAGTGTTCAAGTCAAACTAGGACTTTTGATTGTGCAGAATAACAGAACACAGTTATAAGAGTAAAAACTCCTTTTATTTCTGAAATTAATCGCCTGCTACACTAATGCACTTATCCCAGCATTTTACTAGTGCTTGGACACCATCAAGGTAGAAAGTTTTCTCTGTACACTGTTGTGGCAAATTTTGTGAACTGTACCAATTTTACAAACAAAAACCCAATAACTACTTGAGTATTGAAACAGCAAAAAAGTTTATTGCAACCAAAAGCAAATAGACAGCACTGGACTGGCCAGCACAAAGACAACAGACACCCCACGAAAATTCCGCAAGACCCCCTCACTTCCCTAATTTTACATGATTTATGTACCCGTACTTAGCAATTACATCATTGTTTGCTCCTCCTTAAGTCAAATAGTTACTTAATATTCATTAGATGTAAGCTACATTTGTTCAGGTCAGATTGATGTGGCATCTCCCCATTACGTAATTTTCTCCTCTCATCTCATATTTATTCATGTCTGGGTAGGCCTAAAAGATCTCTTTTAATTTTTTCCTTTTTTGGAGAAAGTTTGGTTTGTTTCTGTTTTCTTAACCAGACTATTGACCACTGTTGATGAAGACTTGGGTTTTTGTCGGAAATGCAATTTAAAAAAAAAATCTTCCTCTTCAAGGTGCATAAGTACTCTGTCCTTATTATTCCCATCATATCTGATTTGTCTTTAACTGTCCATAGTGTGCCTCTACATATGTAGAAATTATTTATCTATTACTACTTTAATATTTGTTTTTATTATTATTTGTTTTGATTATACATTACACATAATTGTACAACTATGTGATTTTTCCAATGATCTTGACCTTGTATATCAACTAGTAACTAATGTGCTTAATTATTGGATACTAAGATTAGAGATTAATTAAATCATAGCATGATCATGTTTAAATTAGTATTTATTCTTCATATAACTATTGCTATTGTTAGTTTAGAGTAATCACATTGATCTGATTACTGGCTTGATTATATATATATATATTTTTATGAACATATAGATCAGAATTATTTACATGATTCTATTTAGTTATGCATAAATAGTATAATTGTATAATGAAAAACTATAATTGTGTATAATAGTTATAATTGGTAAATTAAAAGTTAATTTCAGTTGTAGTATGCGTATTATGTTAATATTTTGAAGTGCAATTTTCCGATTTTTCTTTGGGCCCATGTTTATTAAAATTCTCTCTGTTTTTAATTTTAGCTCGCAGCCAACGCCCTTCTCGCTCATCTCGCCTGAGGATCCTTCTGAGAGCAGGTGCTTACACACTGCCTTATCCAAATCGCCAGAATCATTGCCTTATCAGCGCACTTATTCCTCTGAGAACGATATCGCTGAGGATTAGTGATTAATTTGATTTTTCCTTTTATTTCTTTTTTTTTTAAAAATATGATAAATATGATATATGTTGTTTTTGTCCGCTCCTTAAAAAAGGAAGTCTATCACTCCATGTCCCAATCAAAGCAGAACCGAAAACTTATTTTTATATTTTGGATCACTGCCTGTATTTTAAAGTTCCTCAATTTCATGCACTCTGTGTGTATGGGTCATTCTTGGGTCACACTTCGCATACCTTTCTGCTTGATTATTGTTAGTTATGAGTAAACAGCTATAAAACAATAAAAAGGAATAAATATTATTAGTATTATTATTTTTCCTAGTATTATTATTATTCTATTTGTCGTGCAGACGCCTTCTCTTTTATTGTAATGAGCGGATCAAGGCCTCTTGAACAGGCGGATCAAGGCCTCTGAAACATTAGCCTTCCAGAACACCCAAACATTTAGAACGGTCTTGAAGCGAGGTCAGGACTGTAAGGGGGATGTGGCAATAACTCCCAGCCGTGTTCCTGCAATGTAATGTAAATCAAGTTATCTGTTGATTTTCAAGGATCAGGCGTTCCACATTGTTAACTCAATGTTAACATGAAAGACCTCAGTGGGCTCGGAGCCATTTCGTCCGCGATCGTCATTCACAGTCTTTTTAAAATGTTTGCATCGTTCAATAGTTTTACTGCAGCTAAGAGTCTCATCACTATACTGTACTTGAAGTCGTCTGTAAATGTCAATCAGTTTTAGCGAGAAATTTCCTCACAAGCCCCGGTTTGACTTGAGCACTCCACATACAATACAAACATAAAAGGAATGTAATAAAAAGGAAAAAAATTGTTAAAAAGAAGAAAACAAGGAGACGGCAAAAAAAACTAATCATAAAAAAATTGAAAAACAGAAAGAAAAAGAAACAAGGTAAAGCATAAGGAATAACAAAATGAAAGAAGACAGGATAAAGAACAGAAAGTGTGTGTGTGTGTGTGTGTGTGTTTATAATCTGCTAGCAGCACCTGGTGAAGGCAGGCGACTCCATGAGCACCATGTATGGAGCATGAGGTCCGGTTTTGGTGATCCAGTCAAGATCGTCCATCGTCTCAAGCACATGGAGAACCCCTGTGTCTCCTGATATGGATGCTAGAGAATTCAGACATATGCGTGCACACACACACAGAAGAAACATTAAGTTTGTCCACAGTGGCAGTCAAATCATAATACATTTTAAATTTATCAGACTGTTACGTCACATGCTCAGGGGTGGTTATTTTCTTTGACAGTAGCTGACATTTTTCAATTTGTAATTTAAAAATAGCTTCATATGGATGTTTCTTTTGATTGCTAAGATTATCACCTCAATCAAAGTGACTGTTTAAAACGCTAGCTTTAACAATCTAAAAATATTAAGAAACATGGCCTATTCTTTAATTAACATCTCACGTTATCAGTAACATCACAATTCTTAACAAGAGAACAAGAAAAAGCAAGTGGGGTAAAGGAATGACTGTAATGTAACTGATGACCGTTTCGTCTCAACGTTCTTCCACATCTTTAAATGTAACCAGAAATAGGCGTAGCCCTTTCCTCCAACCTGTATAGGAGTCATTTTCTAATATGGGTCACATTACAAATGAAATATTACTAAATAAATGCAATTTATTATAACTTGATAAATTATTTTTTTGTTTTTTTTAAAATTGATTTTACTTTAAATCGTTCAAATATATCGATTTATTAATTAAAAGTACCCTGTCCTGTAACTCAATAATGATTTGTCACATGATCTCATTCTTCTTTGTGGCTTTCATTTTAAACACATTGTGATAAGTCTTCTCTCATTTTCTTTGAAATATTCTATCTTTAATAGCTCATGGTCGTCGAGTATATTAATTGGCCGTCATCTATGTTACATACACTGGTACGGTTTACAGACCGTTTTGACGTGCACTGAATTATTTGTTCAAATATGATGTTCTTAAAAATGAGAAGTGGTCAGCAAGACAAGTCCTGCCACTGAAATTATGGGATAAAAAACAAAACTGTCAACTATGTTACCCAGTAGTGTAAACAAGGAGCCAGTGTTCGCACATCATTATCAGTTTGTATCAGTCTCAATAAACTTTCACGCTCATTAACACATTTTTAACATCCAATCGTTTTAAATACAGGGTTTGTCGTGATGCTGCTCCCATAAGGAGGGGAGCACATGTTTGGAGCAGAAAAAAAATGTATGTCACAGAACAAAAATGCGATCGTTTGATGCGAGTCACTGAGATGGAAGTTGTGTTCATAACATAATGGTCAGACTGAGTAGAGAAACTATATTTTACCTTGAAGAAAATTGTTAATGTGTACGATTTGCAGCTAGCACATATACTGTACACTGCCTGGCCAAATAAATAAATAAATAAATTAATTTTAAAACGTCGCCTTTTGAGAAACAGGGCAAATGATTGGGCAGCATCAAGCAACAAAAACAACTGAATTAACTGAGAAACCTGAACAACTATTTGTTTTATTGAGAGTTTTGTACTTTTTTTTTTTTTTACATTTGTGAAATGTACCCCAAATTACAGAATGACTTGTAGGTATACAAATTTTATCTAGATTATCTTTCTATCATTTCTTTTTAAATCTGTCAATCATTGACCAATTTCCTGTACCTGCACATAATATGGTGTTTCAATCCTTACATGTTGAACACATCAGCTCTGAGTGTACTTTATGACTTTAGTGTTTTATAAGCAGGCAAGATTGCACTCTATAAGACGAGGGTAAGTGCCGAGGGTTCGCTTCCTGTAGTAACGTCACGCTGTATAAATATAGGTCACATACAGCAGTAGACGCAAATCTTCCACAGATCTCATGTGTCATAATGCATGAACAAACCAGTCGGTTATTAACCTGTATATACGAGGTGGTATCAAAAAGTTTTTGAGATTCTACTGCACAGAAATAGTGTTCCCAGAGTTCATGGTGCTTCTGGAATATGTTTTGGAGTCTTCTTTTTGAGGCGTATCAACCACCTTTTGCGATTCGAGCTGGACCTTTATCTTCTGGAAGAGGGCGAAATCTATAGGAGCAAAATCTGGCAAGTAGCGTCGGTGCTTTTGATGAGAAGCTCACATGTGAGGAGAGCTCGGTGACTGGAATGCTTAAACATTTCAACATTTTCGGTGGTTGTCTTCTTGATCTCTCGTCACCTTCTGCTCTCGTAGTACGCGTGCCACTCAAAACACCTGGAAAAACGTTGAGTCATGTCAAACGTCTCTGTTGCAGCTGTATCTAGTTTCACACAGAATGTATCGTTCGCTCTTTTTACGCGCTATCTATGATGAAATAACAGACGTGGTAACGCACGCGGTCGAAATGGCACCAGATGCACAGCTCCTGATACAATGTCTTTTGGCACACTGACTTATGAAGATCGGTCCTCCCAGTGACTGTGTGTGCTGCCATCCGCTGGCCGTGTTACAAAACTAGTCTCCAAACTTTTTGATACCGCGTCAAATTAAAGAGCGGAAATAATGTTAGATTATGTCATTGTGTCACCGTATACTCACACTGACACCCGATCTGATGGGTGGCATTGAGAAGCCGGACACAGGGAGTCGTCTTGTTCAGGACCACATAGATCTTCTGCTCCACCGAGCTACAGCTTACATCTGAAACAGAAACACATGACTCAGGATTATGTACTCTATGCAGTCCTGTGACTCCTTATACCATTATACATACACAGACTCGTAACCTTTGTATACACTTAGTTTTGAAAAGTAATCAGACATTTAAAGTGTGGACTAGTACATGAATAAAAACATGTGTGTTCTCTAAGATTACTGGAGCTGAAGCAAGCTAGTGTTCCCGGCTAACCAGCCATAGCAACGGTCTCCTACGAAAATTAGCAAGAACCAAACACGAATTTCCAGCGGACGTATGTATTACAACAAACATAGTTCATAATCTGATCGTCATTTGTATGACTTACACGAATAAAAGAAACAAACGAGCAACAAATGAATCCATTTTGAGGATATCGGTCCCATCTTCCTGTTTTTTTTCTGCACTTCTGACAAAACAAAGGAAGTTCATGAGGATATTTCCGGTTCCGGTTTGGCGTGTCCTTTTGACGTAATACAACAACAGCTTCGTATTTTCATATTACTTTGTAGGTGTTTTTTTAGCGTCTTGTAAAAAAAAAAAAAAAAAGGTAGTATATATTAAAAATGTATATACTCTGGCATTTTGGTTGGCGCATTAATTTGTTTAACTGTTAATTCAATTCATTTGTATTTCTCAGCTAAAATCTAGCCAGCTAGAAAGTGCGAGTTTATTCCCTTAATTACGGTAACGCATTAACCTTAGTGCAGGGTTGCCAGATCAAACTTCATTCTGTATTCATAAGATCCTTGGGGACACAGGTTGTCTGGAAGACAGCAGGGTATTCATCATGACGTATTCTCCACTGTGAGGGCGTACAAGAGAGTCCTCCTGTAAGTTTTCTTGCAAACAGGAGCTCTTTAGTAGGAACTGAATTATATCTGGAAGAGGCTTTCTTGCATGTAGGGAAACTTCTTTTTTTTCTCACACATGGGAGCACCCTAAAAGGAATATCGTCACCTTTATTTTCATTTGTAAGGGCAGAAGTAAGGGTACTTTTCACAACCATTTATGCTCCCTAGAGGGAAGCTATGATCACCATGATATCATCTGCCCTACAGATAATAAAATTATAAAGCTGTATAATAACAATTTCCTTCTATTCGAAACAAGGCCCAAACCCGTTCCAGCATGAAAATGCTCCTGTGCATAAACTGAGCTTCATGAACTCAGTTTGGTTTGGTTAGGTTAGAGTGGAAGACCACGAGTGACTGCACAGATCCCTGACCTCAGCATCACTGAACACCGTTGGGTTGAATTGCAATGCAAACCGGACCCTAGGCTCCTAGCCCAACATCAGTGCCTGACCTCACTAATCATCCTATGGCTAAATAAGCACAAATACCCACAACCGTATTATAAAATTTTGTGGAATGCCTTACCAAATGAATGAAGATCATTATACCAGCAAAGGGGGAACAACTTTGGAAGTAAATGTTCAAAAAGAGTCAGCTGTTCACAAACTTTTGTCCATATAGTGTATAAATAAAAACGCTACCCCTGCCAATCTCATGCACTGGCCAACTTTCACATTATGATTATAATTATGATGATGATGATGATGATGATGATTATTATTGTTGTTGTTGTTATCCTCTGTATTCGGGTACACTTCCTCATTTTGCACTCCGATACAGTAGGTGGCAGTGTACACCTACATGAGCCACCGTTTAACACTAAGAAAAGGAAGTCAATCTACACCATGCCTAATATTATTGATATTTATGAAAAAATATCAATATCAAATATCAACGCTATTATTATTTCAGAGAAGAACAAAAGGTATTGACGATGTCACATTCTAAACATTGAATTGATCTGTTCCCAAGTATGCTGTATAAGTTCAAGGCCACCTTTTCCAGCTGACTCGGGCACAGTTCCCAGGCCCAGAACACTTGTATTCTCATTGAACAAAATGAACCAAACATTGGGGAAAAGTGATCTAAAAAATTAGTCCCCAATGTTAAAACACCCAACAACCCTTACTAGGCACAATTATTTTACACCGTACCAGAGTACAATTGACCCCAAAAGAAAAAACAATTAGGCCTTCCTAAATTGTCCATAGTGTGTGTGTGTGTGTGTGTGTGTAAGTGTATGTGTGCCCTGCCTTGGTGTTAGAACCCCCAACCTTCTGATCAGACACCCAATAACTTATAGAACCTGAGCCACCACTGCCCCACTATGCAGTTCAGATGATGAGCGTGGTGCGCATATACACAGATTTCAGAGGAGACATGCAGCACTGATGTCACATTCTAAATAGCAGTTTACTTTTATATCTAAAACAATACACTGTACCACCTTTTCAAGTGGATCTCTGCATGGTATGCTGATCCACCCACAGGCTAGATACAGAAATGTGTTCACACTACTCTTATATACACTACCGCTCAAGAGTTTGAGATCTGTTTTTCTTTAGTGATTTATTTTCTACATTCTACAACAATACTGGAGATTCTAAAATTATGAAATAACATATGGAATTAGGTAATTATGTAACAACAACAGTCACTTGTTATTTTAAAACTTTAGCCTCAAAATCACCAATTAACCATAGCACCGTAGATTAGAGCTGTTATGAAGGCTTTACAGATCATGAGTAGCAGATACATCTCAACATTAACTGTTCATATTTTGGACGCCTTCAGCATTGCTTTAATATTTAGAAAGAAATAAAAATCAGGAACCATCATGAAATTAGAACCCAAACATTTGAGCGGTACTGTATATGTATAAGTGAATGCGCATCCATGCACGAGTACCTAGTTTGCAAGCATCAATATGAGAATTTATTCATGTCATCCATCTAGGAACCTTTGCAGTCCAACAAGAGACCCTGGAGGCCAATAGTGACCATTGTATTTATTCTCAGGGCTAACCACTAAGGCACCTTGCCACCTATTTATGTCAATATATCAAGTGACAAGGGACAAGTTTTTTAGGCAAACAGATAACTGTAACTTTGTATTTATTGCATAATGTATATGTAAATGTAACCTAATAGTGGCATAGTGGTTAGCACTGTTGTCTTGCACCTCCAGGGTCTGGGTTCGATTCTGCCTCTGGGACTGTGTGCATGGAGTTTGCATGTTCTCTCCATGCTTGGTGGGTTTCCTCCGGGTGCTCCGGTTTCCTCCCAAAGTATCAAGACTCCTGCGACTCAGTATACAAAATAAAGCGGTATAGACGATGAGTGAGTGAATGAGGGGGTATTGTCATGTTTTAAGCAGGTAAATCTTTTGGTGTTATATACATGTATCTGGCAACCACTCGTTGGTGTCTCTTCTTCCGTTGTGTGGTTGTCCTGGCACAAAACAACGCAATCCTTGTCTTTGGTTTAAAGTGTGCAGTGATTAAAAACTCAGCTTTCTCATTTCTGCTAAACTGAAAAGGTAAAAAAGGAGCCGTGGGGGAAACTTCTCGGTCCTCAGTCGGTTGTATGTGTGTGTGAGTGTGTGTGTAAATGAGATGGACAACATGCCCAGCGGTGTCGCTCTTCAAAAGCAAATCGCATCGATCATGGACGAGCTCGCCAAAGCCGCGGTGGCTGAGATCAGTAAAGTGGTGGACGACGGCGTGGTGATGCTGCGCCTAGAGATCAGCGAGCGCGAGCACGAGATCGACTCGCTAAAGCGGAATCTGCAGATGGTGTCCGAGGAGCTGCGCGAGACCCGGCGCGCGCTCGTCCGCCAGTGTGTGAATGCCGCGCGCCCCAGACAGCCGCTCCGAGGTGACGTGACCTCATCAATCCTTTCACATGACGATGTTGATGATGAAGAAATCATCTTATTGTTTTCTCAGTTTATTTTGTGTGTGTGTGTGTGTAAGGTATAAATTACACACATAATAGCTTGTTGTGTACGGTTGTGTGCAAAAGTTTACACCCCCCTAGAGAGGGAACATTAATTTAAGATCCTTTATTACCACAATCACATGGTGTGTGTTAAGATATCCACAATGAATTGTGAAACAGTTTGTCTTTTGTCTCACTTTGCAATAGGCCTGCAAACTTTTTTTTTTTTTTTAACAAAAAAGCTTTTTTCCCCCCTGTTAATATGTCTGTTATTCAAACTAGAACCTTTCATTCATTCATTCATTCATTCCTTTGGTTATTTATTTATTTTCAGTAACTTTTTTTTTTTTCCAGTTCAGGGTCACGGTGTATTCAAAACCTATCCAGGCCTATACACCCTGTGGATGAGACGGTTGTCCATTGCATACACACATTTACAACTAAGAGTAATTTATAGTCCATGCACCTGCTGAAATATTTTGGGTGGTTGGGAGGAAACCGGAGAACCCAAAGGAAACCTGTACGGAGTTTGACAATGAGAATATGCATATGAGATCTGCACCGCTGTGTTATATGCTGTACTAATTTTGTTATTTATGTTTATCATTTCTGCATAATTATGTACAAAATCATTCAGTATTTCCATATATAACTTAAAAATTAATAAATAAATAACATTACAGGA
>JAQQZS010000018.1:16242743-16253097 GCA_030068045.1 Platyallabes tihoni | reverse complement strand
CCCCCCCCCCACACCCCCAAAAAAAAAGGAATCAGTGTCCTAGTAAATTCTGTAAGTGTCACACACCAAACACGACTTTCTCGTTTATATAAGGAAGGGGATTTAGTGTGTGGATATTTAGTGTGTATCCACACACAGTGGCTGAGCTCCAACGCTGGCTGATTTAGAGCACATCACGTTTACGAGGTGCTCTTTCACCATTCAGTCGCCATTTTCTTGTTTTCAGCTCTCCGCGAGCTCTGCCTTTTATGGATATTTTTTTGGGTGTCCCTGAATTTAAATCTGTCGTTAAAACGGGGATTTATTAACATGAGCATGTGAAGATGAAGACATTACGGAAACGTTTTGTAGTTGTGTTTGGAGTGTGAAAACATTTACACACTTACGGAATTTACCAGAGGCTCAGTCTGACTGATTTACTTGGATAGTAATATGCTAATTTTTTTTTTTTTTTTACTTAAACCTGGTGAGATTGAGGTTTGTTTACTAAACTGTTTAGCTCACAAATGTTTCTGTTCTGTTATTACAGTCATGCTCCAGCCCTTCGACTACGATCCCAATGAGAAAAGTAAACACAAATTCATGGTGCAGACCATCTTTGCACCGGCCAGTGTCACAGACACAGAGACCATGGTAAGCATCAAGTGTCGAGGTTTGCATCCCATTTTTCCTTTTTGAGCCAGTAGATGGCAACAAAGACTTTTTTTTTTTTTTCCTGTAGCCATGTGTATTTTTATCAATAATATCATGCAATCTCAAGTTCAGGATAGATCTTGTAAACGATAAATGTACTCTATGATGATCACAAAACTACAAATGATAGAAATTTTGGGAACATACAGTACAAAAACATACGTTTAACAAGATGTTGTCCTAACATCACTGAACGATTAAAGAGATGGTTTTGGTTGAACATTTTTGCTTAGCAAGTGGGTATGAACCGTTTGAAAAGCTCAGAAGTGTAGACATTTACTTTATTTCAATGCAGAATTGTTCTTATGAACTGCTGTGTCAATAATTACACGAGTAAGTAAAGTTTGAATTACAGACAGCTGTACAATCTGAATGGATCACACATTTACTATCATTAAGCGTGTTTACATTGACATTAGGGCTGCACGATTAATGGGGGGGGGGGGGGGTGTAAACATGATCTCGAATCATACGTGCACATGATCTCGTTTCTAAACAACGGCGATTTCCCTGCAATCAGATCACGTGTTCCCTGCAATCATTTCACGTGTTCACTTATTTACTTGACAACAATAATTTTCAGATGCCATTTCACTCACACTCCTTCCAATGGTCTCTCTGTCCTTTCAGAGCCATTGTGTCAAACCCTCACATTTTAACTCACTGAAAACAGAGCTACATAGATTTATATTAGAAACATACTAGAAGTATATTTATATATACACACCTCTATTGAGTTGGCAACGGTCACAACGGTCTTGGATCTGCGTTTAATCTGAAATTTACTGTACCCTTCAGCTCTTAAATAAGCGTCTCGCTGTAATGAACACCGTTGATTGTTGAACCTTTTTCCTAATAACGTTTCCAATACTGCCCCTTGAGAAGCTCAGAAAACTTTTCCAGGATTTTTTTCCAGGTTATGGTTGACTTTTCAACTTTTTCTTGGTCGATGATTGATTGGGGGAGTTTTCCGTTCCATACTCTGCCGTTTACTCTCAGATTCGTAGTGTGTCTCATGTCTCGTCACCACTAATGATTCATTCGAAGAAACTGTCACCTTCCTTAGAGTATCAGTCCAAATTTTGTTTGCTGATATCGAGAGTTGTTTCGGCACCACGTACACCCTCAGACCACAGAAAAACAAATCACTGCACGCTGCTCCTCTTTTGTGCATATCACAAGGGGATATCCTTCTCCACCCGGATCGGGTTTGATCGGGTTGGGAAAATCTTGTCAGAGCTATTGTTACGTTTTCAGTTGTTTTACTGAAAATAGGGAGGGAAAAACTCAATAGAAAATTAGAAGAATAGAAATTCTGAGGGTTTGCGTTATCTTATGTTGTCAATTTATGGGACTGCAATTTTAAGAATGGGCAGATCTATTACTTTTAGAATCAAATTTACTAAAATACAAATTTATAACATATAAATAACATGTTGGATTTATTTGCATTTCTGTAAAGTTTGTTACAGTTTTGTTAAAGGTCTCCCATCACAGGGAGAGTGTGTTTATTGAACAGTTACTTAAGCGTAAATTCAGTGGTTTAACTGGTTTAATAGAATTCGGGGGGCACACTTTCAACTAGATGTGCTGGCCTGTGTGTAAACATGTGGTGTCCCTGATGTGTTACTGTTTGACCGTGACTGTGTGTAGAATGTGTGTGGGATGAGGTTCCAGCTGCTAACTTGTCGAGGCTGATAAGTTTCATGTCTGTGTTTCAACCCTGCAGTGGAAAGACGCGAAACCCGATGAGCTCATGGATTCCAAACTGAGATGTGTGTTCGAGCTGCCTTCTGAAAACGATAAAATGGTGAGTATATGAATAATGGAGAGGTGGATACAGATGGATAAACGGGTAGTAACATGTAGGAACAAGTAGGAAGGAAGGAAAGAAAACCAGAGAAAGGAAAAAGGACAGAAAGAAAAATAAAAGGGAAAAAATAAAAAGAAAGAATGGAAAAACAAGGGATGGGAATAAAAAGTAATAGACGATAGATGGCATGGGGGCTTAGGTGTCATCACTGTCACCTTGCACCTCCAGGGTCCGGGTTCGATTCCCGCCTCCGTGTGCATGGAGTTCGCATGTTCTCCCCGTGCTTGGTAGGTTTTCTCCAGGTACAGTACCTTCCTCCTATAGTCCAAAGACCTGGAAATTGAGCTAATTGGTGTTCCCAAATTGCCGGTAGTGTGTGAATGAGTGTGTGTGTGAGTGTATGTGTGTGTGTCCTGCGATGGATTGGCATATACCCCGCCCTGTGACCTACTGTAAGTCTCCTGGGATAGGCTCCAGGACTCCCGCAACCCTGAATACAGGATAAAGCTGAGTGAGTGAGTGGAAGGCAACTCAGGACTGGAAAAAAATAAACTCAGGACTGGAAAAAAATAAACTCAGGACTGGAAAGAAATAAGGAACTCAGGACTGGAAAGAAATAAGGAAAAACAAAAGGAAAACTTTCTAGTAAGGGGAAAACGAGAGTGGGATGGAAGGAAAAGGAGAAATAAAAATGATGGGCAATGAAAGAAAAGTTTAAAAGGAAAGGATAAATCAAAAGAAGAAAAGATGAACATCAAAGCGTAAGTGTGAAAGTAAGCAATGATGTGGAAGGGGTAGAGGAAAAGAAGGAAATAATTATAATGTGAAGCAAAAAAGGAAGAAATGGTGACCTTTATTTTGAACTGATTGACCAGCAACATGATGGAGTTACTTCTCAGCGTTCATTATTTCAAAAAAATTTATCCTATTGACATAATAACAGGAGCGGTCAGGTCGGTGTGTGACAGTCAGACAGGCAACAGCAGGGCCAGGGATGGCACGTGAATACAGGCTAGGTCAAAGGTCAACTTTTTCATCAGTCAGTCAAGATGACGTGGTGGATAAATACTGCTCATAGTATATAAGTATTAGAAAGATTAGTAGTAGTATAAGAAAAAAAATCACAATTCAAAAAACGTTCTTAGTTTAGTTTTCAGGAGTATGATGTCATCATGAACATCATCCCTGGCAACAGACCATGTCCAGCCACAAACTGGGAGTTTTATAGCGTCAGTGCCACTCCCATGTTCTGAGCGAAAGTTTTCCCTCCCTGGCACTGTGATGATGTGGGTTTGGGGGGTTTGGGACTCCTGATGCGGTTGTGTTTTGGCTTGGTTTGGTGAATGTAATGAATATGTTTTATATGGAGTTGATTGCAAATTTATTTCATCCAATGTAGTCACTTTAGCTTAATACCATTATACACGTCAACGTTGTGCTTTTAATGATGATTGCAGAATGACGTTGATGTGACAAACAAGGCTGCCCCCGTCTTGGCCTCCTCCAAGGTGGAAGGACCGACTGCACCCAAACCCGCAAGCGCCGCCCTGGATGACACAGAAATGAGGAAGGTTCTGGATGAGTGCAAGCGACTGCAGATGGAAATGAGTAAGCTGCAGGAGGAGAACCGGCAGCTTAAGGTAACATCAGGGGACCACAACTGTAAGGGATTGGAGTTTTGTTGAATTATATGGACTGAAAATTAATTCCAAATTATATTGTCACACTGTCAGTCACTTCAAGACTACTGTAACTCACAACAGTATGAAATCGGAGTGGTTTATAGACCCTTATGCATAATGGTTTTGGGTATGTTAGCATAATTTTAATGATAAGATAAATCTCTAGGCCTTCACCTAAGGCCTTAAGTTTTAGGCCTCATCATTGTTGGTGATCTCTTTCATTTACCTTTCTTTCTCAGGATGATGGATTGAGACTGAGGAAAGCTCAGCGACCCGAGCACACGTCCTCCAACTCCAGCTCTCTGATTGGCCGTGATATGGCCACCACCTCCCTCCCATCACTCCTGGTCGTCATAGCAGCCATCTTCATCGGATTCTTCCTCGGCAAGTTCATCCTGTAGATGGACAAGTGGAGGGGAGTCTGATGTGTCTGCCTGCCTATCAACCGGTTCCAGAGAGAGGGAGAGAGAGGGAAAGAGAGAGGGAGAGCTCACACGGCCTGGATGAAAGGAGAATGTCTTTCTGTTGACTTTGCCATATCATTGGTAGCTGGGCCAGCGGCAGAAACACGCATCTGTGTGGCATCATAATGTCCTCAGCCTCACATACGGTTAGTCCAATAAGAGAGAGGGAGGGAGAGAGAGAGAGATGGAGGGAGAGAAAGAGGGAACAAAAGCAGAAATAAGGTTCTTTCCCCTCTCTGTCTCTTTTTATTCCCACACTGTTCTTTTCTTTGTGTAATGGACAAACGATAACTCAGCAAACATGCTAAAAATACAGTAGTGGTTTAAGAAAAAAAAAAATCATGAAACCATCTCACAAAGAAAAGAGACAGGACACATCTCAGAGACCCAAATGATTAAGGTGTTGATATAAATCTTTTTGTTCCCCACATCACCACTACAGCCGCCACCACCACCACCACCACGCTCCTCACTCTCTTTCTTGTTTTATTCAAACTTCAATGGAATGTTAGGTGTCTTGTAAATGTAATTTTAATCCTTTTTAATAAAAGGAAAAACCAACCTCCATCAAAACGAAATAATAATAATAAAAAAAAAAAAAGACCTCATGACCCTTTTCACCCCCTGGCCGCCTCAGAAAGACGGCAGATATTTCTACCTTTCGCTGCCTCTCCATTTCCACAGGATCGTCAACAGTTGGGCTGGGAACAAAGATGCCTCCTTTTGTACATTTTGTATTTTTTTCCTGTCCCTAACGATACCAATGCAGACTTTTATTACTGTTATATCATATTATTAATATTATTAATGTACTTTATTTTCCCTCAGTACAAAGCATTTATCCGTACTCGAGGCAAACGTTGACTGAAGTTAGAGTCTACACCTCTCCTGTTCTGTTCAATGTTATTCAACATTAAAGAAAAATAAAAGTGGGGAAATAATTAAATTTGTACATCTGTATGTTTTTCTCACTTTGTCTTCTGTCTTATCCACCAATGTCCTCCTTTTCTACAGATACTTGCCAGAGTTTTTCTCTTGCTGGTGCTATTTATTGCTCGACTTTGACGTTGCTTGATTGCTTGAGGGTGCTCAGAAGTTTTGGGGTTTCCCATTAATGTGCTGGTCGACAGAGTTTAATTTCTATTGCACAACACATGACACACATGCAAGCACACACTTGCACAGGCTTCTGTCTAGACTGTAATAAAATAATCTGGGGGTAAAAATTTAATCATGGTTACTAGTATCTAGACAGCCTACATACACATTTGCTATTTCCACAGATTAGAGAGTAAAAGAAACTCATTCTATACAACCCATTTAAATGTTTAATTAAAATAAAAAGTAAAAGTCCTCCATTTATATTTATTTTTGAGTAAAAGTTCCCAGCTTCAGATTTACTTAGTAATAAACTTGTTATATATAATGCCTCATAACTTCTGTTTCAAACAGTGTCACATTTTACTCTGCTTTTTATATGATTATTTATAATTATATTTAATATTCATACAGATGGGGAAAATTTATATTGTCATTTAATCCAGTTCTGGATCAAACTGTGATCAAGACCATCAGATTTTGGTGCACCAAAGAGGTTGTGTTAATGGAAAATGTAACTTTTTTTGTATTTGTAGTGATGTGGGATTTATTTGACCAATAATTAAGTAAATAAAAGTGCAAAAGGAAAGGCAAACACATGGATGTGTTTTAGCTTCAAATGATATGGCAAACGTGAATGAAAGACATTCTCCTTTCATGAAGGCTATAATATATAATACATACTGTATTAGCTAGATACAATTAATTCTTCCTACAACAATAAATAAAACAAAAACAACCTGTGTGAACTACACTACTAGTACAAACACTAGTAAAAATCATTGCACCTTACCCACTATATTACTGACTGACAAAAAGTTCAAGATCTCTCCCAAATTGTTACCTAATGAAATATTTCTACTCTTTCCTGAAAGAAAAGACTTACCTTAAATAATGCAGTCTAGTACTCCATGAAAACCCTGATGGCAGGGGCCACCTGCCAATTATCTTTTTTGTCATTTCATATAGAAGGTTCTCTCTCTTTTTCCGTACTTTAATTGGTTTCACCTTGATGAGGAAGTAGGCAATTTACTTCAGCCTTTTTAGGCATTTTAACATTTTATGGCAGGAGTTTGGTCATGTGATGGTTTTCTCTTGAGTGTGTTCGGGTCAATTTCTGGACAAAGATTTTGTATTTGACTCTCTGTATCCATCCATAACACCCACTTAAAGATCACGGCTCTTTGAAGCATGGATTTGCTTTGATCAGGTCCTCTGCTTTTTGACTTGATGAATTGGAAGTATACTCACAAATTACCACAAATGATCTTACAAGTATGTCTGGGAGTAGTGAAATGAGATCTTTGGCGCTGAAAAAGTCCCAGACATACTGTACAGTACTGCAACATTCATTGTCTGAAGACTGAAGAAGAATCAGTACTGCAAAAGAATAAAAAATTTTGAGGGCCAACCCTTTAACTGCTGAAAGTTTTCTGTTATCAGTACTCGAGAAAGGCGAAGTGTCATTGGAGGATGCAGTGGAGAGCAGGCATCCTCAGAGACCTGAAAAAAACCTTGAGTAATGCTTGAAGAAAAAAAAAAAGCCATCTACATCTGTTAAGTTAGTGTAGGGGATTGCTGAATGTCCTCATCCATGATGTCACTGGTAGAAAACGAGGAGAAAGTCGTTACCAAAGTCAGCGTCCTTAAAAATCTAAACAAAAATCCTTAGAATAGTGTCATGAACAAATGAAAGGTCATGTTGGAGAATACAATGAGTGTTCACAATGGAATCACGGAACATATACATGTTTTAGAGTTTTCCACAAAACAAGGTAAGGTGTTAAAGGGATCATATCTGACAGCTCTGAAGGCTCTAGACTTTTTATAGTTTGCATTATCTCAAGGACATAGCTTCTGAGATGTTCACCTCACCAAGCGCTTAAGAATTTGTGATAGGAAATTGTAACTGTGTGTAAGAAGGAAATGAGTTTAGTTTTAGGATAATGTGAGTATGTGTGTGTTCATACAAGATGAAGAGGGTTTTAAAGAGTATCTGCCTGGGACATGAAAGGGACTCATCACAAAGAACGCCTCACCATATAAAACGCACTTGTAAAAAAGTGACTGTCAGGGAGACCAGTTGCAACAGTTTGCTTTAAATAAATCTTTTCTTACTCAGAGAGCACACTGATAACTGTTCTTTTTTTTTGTTAATAATAGCATTTCCACAACACATTTCAGCTTAAATACAAAACCTTTACAACAACAACAATTTGGATCAACTCTCCAAAATATGTCAGACCACCTGTTGAGCCATCCCATCAACATCATGCCAACGTAACACACATTGTTGACGTGGATTTCTTCTTTTAGCATAGTAACATCTACAATAGACAGTTTTGTGCCCTGCAAGATACATTTCACAACACTGTGGTTATGCGTGTTATATGCAAGCATCAGCTGATGTTTCCTAAAAAGTGACAGAAGAATATTTTGAAGACACACACAAAGGTGGTCTTGACTTCAAAACACATAACTCCACACATAAGTCCACAGTAACTGCAGTGATACAAATGCATTGATCAGTTGCAGATAATAGGTGGCACAGTGGTGTAGTGGTTAGCACTGTCGCCTTGCACCTCCAGGGTCCGGGTTCGATTCCTGGCCAGGCTCGATTCCCAAGCTCTGTGTGTGTGGAGTTTGCATGTTCTCCCTGCGCTTGGTGGGTTTCCTCTGGGTACTCCGGTTTCCTCCCACAGTTCAAAGATATGCAGGTTAGGCTAATTGGCGTTCCCAAATTGTCCGTAGTATGTGTGTGTGCTCTGTGATGGAGTGGCACCCTGTCCAGGGTGTACCCTGCCTTGTGCCCTAAGCCTCCTGGGATAGGACCCTGTGACCCTGAATACAGGATAAAGCAGCATAGAAGATGAGTGAGTTGCAGATAATGATGTCTTTTCTGAGGGTAAATCTGGAGAAGCCTGTATCCGTGTTCAGAGATTTTACATTTTTAGTTTACAAATCTCTGTGAGCATGACTCACAACAAGCTCAACGATGTCTTTAAGGACTAGAAGTAGTTCCCATACTGGTTCACTCTCTGAAATGTTTGATCAAATTACTGTATGACAGACAAGCATTGCAGTGTCCAGTTTTTATGAGCGTTTCCTTCCCTCCAATACTTTTCCATACTGCTGAATCCAGAGGTACTTTAGAAACAACAAGGGCAATTTAACGACCACTATTACCTCAAATGGTAAAGATCAAATGGTAAACTGACAAAATCCTAAAATATTTCAGATTTTCTGTAAGTGCATAATACCACCACAGACATGAGTCAAAGCAGTATTTTGCTGCACAGTAATTTCATTTCATGCTGTTTTTCAGATCTGGGTTGGAAAGTCCCTGTTCTTGCTTGTTTCAGCTGAAACTAACTGCTCATCCAGACAAAACCTATACACACAAGAACTGAAGGAGCTTTCAACAAATCCTCCAATAGATTGGGCCCCCAAGACTAAATTAGGACTTTTACTTTGTGGACATGCATTCAATAAAGTGGTGGTAATATGTCCCCAGATTTACTTTTTAAAGGACAGGAAACACGCAGCACGGTGGCTTAGTGGTTAGCATTGTCGTCTTGCACCTCCAGGGTCTGTGTAGATGGAGTTTGCATGTTCTCCACATGCTTGCTGGGTTTCCTCCAGGTACTCTGGTTTTCTCCCATAGTCTAAAAACATGTAGATTAGGCTAATTGGTGTTCCCAAAGTGCCCGTTATGTGTGAATATAACCCGTCTGGCACCCTGTCCAGGGTGTACCCCGCCTCATGCCCTAGTCTCCACCACAGTTGTGAAAAGGTGAATAGACTTAATGGTCACCACTGGCCTCCACGGTCCCTAGCTGGACTACAGAGG
Organism: Platyallabes tihoni; assembly: GCA_030068045.1. Lineage (NCBI taxonomy): Eukaryota > Metazoa > Chordata > Actinopteri > Siluriformes > Clariidae > Platyallabes > Platyallabes tihoni. The sequence continues at coordinate 16,243,497 of JAQQZS010000018.1, read as the reverse complement.
TTCCTAGATGGATGGATGGAAATAGGCCCAAAACAGAGAAGAAACTCAAAGACAGGATACATCTCAGAGACCCAAATGATGAAAGTGTTGATATAAAGCCTTTTGTTCCTCACATAACCAATACCACTATCTTTGTGCTCTCTTTGCTGGCATGGATTGGAATGTTGGGGGCCTTGTATATGAAACTGTGATAATTTTTAAATACAAGTAAAAGTAACCTCCATCAAAACAAAAATGACCTTGTGGCTCACCGTTTCCTCAAAAAGACGGAAGATATATCTACCTTTTGTTGTCTGTCCATTTCCATTTGATCATCACCAGTTGGGCTGTGTACAAAGATGACTCTTCGTACATTTGTCTTTTTTCCTGTCCCTAACACCAATATTATTAATGTACTTTTTTTCCCCTTAAGCATTTACCTGTACTTGAGGCAAATGTTGACAGAAGTTCGAGTCTACACCTCTCCTGTTCTGTACAATGAAAGTGAGGAACATTTTCAATTTGTAGAGCTCCAGGTTTTTCGCCTTGTCTTGTATCTAATCCATCCATGTCCTTCTCTTCTAAACATACATGAACACACAAATTAAACGATCATGTGTACATTTCCAAAAGAAATTCAGGGGGTTACCCTTCATTGTCTTCTAGTGAAAAACTTTTTAAGTACTCACTCGTATACGTACACTACTGTTCAAAAGTTTGGGGTCACTTTCTAACTCCATGATCGTTCCTGATTTTTATTTCTTTCTACATTGTA
>JAQQZS010000018.1:16220079-16242643 GCA_030068045.1 Platyallabes tihoni | reverse complement strand
GTTGTAGAACGTAGAAAATAAATCACTAAACAAAAACAAAGAAATTTGCAAGTGACCCCAAACTTTTGAACGGTAGTGTATGTGCTAGAATTTTCTGCAATACAGAAATGGATGTCCAGGAACTCTCAGCCATATTTTTTATAGTTTAACCCTATATTGTCTCATCACAACACTTAGCAGTGCCACCCGATGAGTATATGACTAAAAAGTAAAACTTTGTCAGTCTGTTGCCTCAGGGTTCTGTGTAGAGTGTAGTAGAATAGGATAAAATTTAAAAATTTTAACATGGCTACTAGTAACCTGACAACCCACGTACACATTTATTATTACCACAGATTTAAAAGATAGTTAGTTTACCAGGGAAGATGAAGCAAACTATCCAAACAAAAATTATCTTTCAGAACAAAGCATCAAAAGCATCGCTAGCAGCAGCTTAGCTAACAATGACCTAGCATCTCACTGTTACTGTTTCTACCACAGACATTTTCATCCTTTGGTAAACAGGCCACATAAAAAAAATCAGAGATAATTTTACAGTACTCCAGGCACCACTGGCAACTCACATTCAAAACCAGTCCTGGTAGCACCTGAAGCTAACAAAACAACAAACAGACAGGCAGGCATGCTAGCAGGCTAGCTAGCTCGATTGTTTGTGTGTGTGTGTGTGTGTGTGTGGAATTTGCATGTTCTCCCCATGATCCAGCAGTCCAAAGACATGCAGGATAGGCTAATTAGCTTTTTCAAGTTGTCTGTATTCGCATGTACCGTCATTGTACCGCCAGGGCCAGGGCTCAATTCCCACCTCGGGTCTGTGTGCATGGAATTTGCATATTCTCCCTGTTTGATGGGTTTCCTCGTACAGTCCAAAGACCTGCAGGATAGGCTACATGGCGTAGTTGCCTGTAGTGAGTGTGTGTATGTGTGTGCCCTTTGATAGATTGGCATCTCATCCAGGGTGTGCCTCGCCTCATGCTTTAGGTCTCTTGTGATAGGCTTCAGGCCCCTGTGACTCTGTATAGAGTATAAAGTGGTATAGATGATGAGTGTGTGTGTGTGTGTGTGTGTGTGTCTGTGTGTCTGTGTGTGTGTGTGTGTCTGTGTCTGCATTGTGACGGATTGGCACCCTTCTCTGTACTCGCACGTCCCATAGGATAGGCTACAGTCCTCCTGTAACCCTGTACGTACAAAATACATTTACCCACTTCTCCAGGCACCACTACACCAATGGGACAGACCATTTTTGCATGGGCAATCATCACAGACAGACACAGAGATTGTAAGTGTGAGGTGAGAAAGAGGGCTGCAATGTATTTTTCCTTCTGAGCCACTAGAGGGCAGAAGATACTTTTAGATGTATTTTTATCAGTATGGTCATGTGTATTTTTATCAATATCCCAGAGTCCTAAGTGAATGATAGATCTTGTAAAAGATAAATGTACTCTACGACAACTAAAGTGACCTAAATTTTAGGAACTTGATCTTTACCACTGAACGATGGGGGATTAAAAATATGGTTTTAATTTTACAATTATACTTAGCAAGTGGTTATGAACAGCGTGAAAAGCTCAAAAGGGTATCATGGCAGCAAGTCTATTTTTTAGCAGACAGCTACTTTATGTCAATGTGGATATTAATTGTCTTTTGGATCTGTGGTGTCCTTGCCACCAAGCTTTGTTGGTCATTAAAAATTCCAGACAACAGAAGCATAAATCACACCAACCACACCTTTTACTGTTTTGTCAGTTAGACTAAAAGCTCAGGATTACACCCTGACGCCACGCCACAATAAACTCACACTTCCCAGACAACACTGTGCATTTGTGTGTTACTCAGACTAGCAGAGTTTTTAAAAAAAAAAATTTTTTTATGCTTTTATGCTATGAGTTTTCCGTAATGATAATGAAAGGATTCCTTGGTTGTGAGTTAACATCTTTGGTCTCAGATCACTTGATATGATTTAGCGCCTTCGTAATCAAAGACCATCGACAAAACAAGCCCTGGCAGACATTTTGGAATGTCTGTGTGGATACCAATGTTGCATTGTACGACTATCGTGAAAGAATCTGAAACGTCTAATCTGACGTGTGGCACAGGTGAACTGATGCGAAACTGATCTTGCACAGTTTACAGAAGAACTTGAACAAGATTTTGGTGTGTCTTACCTTATCTGTCCATACAAGGCTTAGAATCGGAATGGATCACCCAGAAAAATAAATAAATAAATAAACCACAAACAAAACAAAAAAAATGCCTAATTGGAATAAAATAGCATTATATAAACACCTCAGTCGACTTGATCTAGCCAGATCAGTATGGATTTTTAATTCAAATGAGAGGTGAGAGGAGAGATGTTAACCTTTGATAATCCGTAATCAGTGTGCTAATAATAAAATATATATTAATAATAAAAACACATGATTAAATAATTTCTCTCTTGCCGGAATAAAAATATTCTTTTTGTGCATGTGAAGGTAACATTATGTGACTTGAGTTTGCAGAAGGGACACTGAATCTCGTTAGTGGTTTATTTAGAATTCTATCCACTAGCTCTGTCGCTGAGGAAGGGACCCTGATTGGCTAATATTTCACATACAGTAATGTATATAACCAATCACAGATGAGATTGAATTCTTGTAACTTATCACAACACAGAAGGCAGGATTTGTCTGAAGAGATATGAATACAAATCTAATTTCAAAGTTGTAAGAAAATAAACTCTTCCTTCAGATTAAATGTTTCATAATGGGCAGAATTATGTGTATGTCTAAAAGTAACCATAGCTATTGTTATGAATCAGTTGTTGTAATAAAAATGTGGAAAAATTCATATCAAGATGCTGAATTGTATCGTATAGAATATTGGGCATTGTTAAATGCTTAACATTGTGTTATAAATACAGATATGTTAATTTTAAAATCAGATTTAATAGTTATTTAAAAACATATGAACATGTCGATGGATATATTTGTATAAAGTGTGTGGGTTAAAGGTCTCCAATTTAGTACCTCTAATTGAAGAATTACTGAAAAAATGTTTTAACATTTTATATTGAGCCAAAGTTCCATTCTAGAATACACAGAAAGTCTAGGCATCTAAACCACACCGCAGGAATAATCAGTGATTTAACTGGTTTAATAGAATTCGGTGTTGGGTCTTATTCAGCCATTCACTGCACCTGCACTACAGTAATGTGTGGGACATTTTCCTGGCTGCAGTTTAACCTCAGACTTCAACCCAAAACACATATTCGGTGCTATTTCTTCCTCGTTAGTCTGGGGGCACACTTTCAACTAGGTGTGCTGGGATGTGTGCTTATGCACAAGCCTGTGTGTAAACATGTGGTGTCTCTGATGTGTTACTGTTTGACTGTGACTGTGTGTAGAATGTGTGTATGTGTGTGGGATGAGGTTCCAGCTGCTGGCTTGTCGAGGCTGATGAATTGCATGTCTGTGTTTCAACCCTGCAGTGGAAAGACGCGAAACCCGATGAGCTCATGGATTCCAAACTGAGATGTGTGTTCGAGCTGCCTTCTGAAAACGATAAAATGGTGAGTATGTACAATAAGTAATGAAGAGGTGGATACATATGGATGAAGAGGAACATGAAGGAAGGTAAATGAAGTGGTAGATAAATAAGGAAAAAAGGAACAAATAGAAAGGAAGAAACAGACAGGGAAACAGAGAAGGGAAAAAGGGCAGAGGGGAAAAAAGGTAAATGAAGAGACGGAAGGAATTAATAAAAAAATAACAACATGAAAAGGAAGAATAAAAGGAGAGGACTTGTGGAGGAAATTGGGGGGAAATGGAAAAATAACAAAACAAATATAGGGAATTTAGGAAAGGAAGGAATGAAAGTAAATAGGATCAAAGAAAAAAATGAAGGGAAACTTTCTAGGAGGGGAAAACCAGGATAGAATGGGATGGAAGGAAAATAAGGAATGAAAAAAGGACAGAAAATAAAATTAAACTTAAGCCTAGAAAGAAGATTGGTGTAGGATTCCCTATACCTGTGCCCCTTACATCCGAGTCTAGCATGGACAGGGCACTATGGCTGCCCAGTCATAGTGCCGCATCAACCGTGGCTGATTCCTTACCCCATAGAAAACCCACCTCGTCCCCCAACTCCCATTGCCTTAGTGGCAGGAGTGAGCTGCAGGGCTTTAGCTTGGCTTCCAATTCAGAGATCAAGAACATGGGAGGTCACATGTATGAGGGTCAGACAGACAGGCAAGCAGCAGGGCCAAGGATGACACACATCTACAGAGTACAGTAGGTCAAAGTTCAAGTTTTACATCAGTCAGACAAGATGAGACGGAATATAAATACAGTACGTACACTTTATAAATATTAGGATGAATAACAAAAATCTCCATAACGAAATCAAGAAAAATTTGCACAATTCCACAAAAACTGTTCTTAGTGTACACAGCCCCTTTTTAGGAGTGTGATGTCATCATGAGCATCATCCCTGGTGATGACCCATGTCAAGCCGCAAACTGGGACTTTATAGCGCCGGTGACTCTCCCATGGTCTGAGCGAAAGTTTTCCCTCCCTGGCACTGTGATGTTGTGGTTTTGGGACTCCCGATGAGGTTGTGTTTTGGCTTGGGTTAGTGAATGTACTGAATATCATTTAGGCAGATTGTTACATCATTTCCATCCACATTCTATGTGTTTCCATTACTTCCCTCATCTTAAGTACATTCAATTCAATGCATCAGTCTGTGTCTTACTAGAATGACTAGTGATCATCTCCATATGTTTTTAATAAGTTTATTGGAAGTTTTTGATCAGATCAGGCCAATCTGATTTGTCTCCAGTACTACACAAGACCAGTGACTTTAAATGAATACCATTATACACTGTGGTTGACAAAATGATGTAGATACAGCGAATAAGACGGCCCCATCTTAGCGTCCGACAAGGATATGTCTACGACTACGGTTCTGGAAGAGCGCAAGCTGCAGGAGTAAAACCAGCAGCTTAAGGTAACATCAGGGGACCACAAGTGTAAGGGATTGGAATTAAAAAATAAGTTTTGTTGAATTATATGGATTGAAAGTGTGTCTAGCGTAAACCAGCATAACTTTTATTTTCCACCACTTCGAGACCACTGGAACTCACAACAGTATGAAATCTGAGTGGTTTATAGACCCACAACAATTTAAATTGTCAAAAAGATTTGACTGCTGTCTGCTCGAATTTGTGGTGTGTGACAGTCAGTAAAGTGTTTTTTAAGTTTACCATGTTGATCCATCAGGAAGTGGTTTGGTGTTTGTACAACTGTTAAGCATGGACACAAGTAAAAAAGAAGACAAGCCAACTTTTTAGCATTATGGCAGCAAACCTGGTTATGCTGTGATATACTGTATTTTTGAAACTGTCATGAATATTAAGGAGTATTATACATATATAGTGGAGCATGACAATAGACCCTTATCCATTATAGTATATTTGCTGGTTTTTGGTAAAGCTCAGCGCCTCAAAAACACCTCCTCAAACTCCAGCTCTCTGATTGGCTGTGACATGGCCAACAGTTTCTTCCCATCACTACAAGTCATCATAGCATCCATCTTTATTGAATTCTTCCTCGGCATGCTCATCCTGCAAATGGACAAGTGGAGGGGACAGAGACAGCGAGAGAGGGAAAGAGAGAGACAGCTCACATGGTTTAGATGAAAGGATAATGTCTTTCTGTTGACTATGCCATATCATTACTAGCTGGGCCAACGGCAGAAACACACATCTGTGAGGCATCATAACTCACATATGGTTAGTCCAATAAAAGAATGAGAAGGAGATAATGATAAATAAAATCTTCTCGTTCCTCACATCACCACTCGTTTAATTCAATGTTCAATGGAATGTTAGGCGACATTTCCACATTCAAGAAATAAATAAAATGGGGGGGGGATTCAATTTGTACAACTGTAGGGTTTTTTTTTTTTAAAAACTTTGTCTTCAGTCTGATCCATCCATGCCCTTTTCCCCACAAAATTCTTATCCGTAGTCTCCTGGTGTAAAACTTTAACGGCTCCCTTGTATGTATATGTTAAAACTTTCTGAAGCTCTAAAGCCAGGTCTTTTTTTTTTTCAGGTTGTCAAGTAACTAGCAGCCACATTTTATGGTTTCAACCCCATGTTGTCTTATCACAGAACTACTTAGCAATACCTGTAATTATCATAAAAATGTGTAAAACTCTTGTCAGTCTTGGGCCTCAGGGTTCTGTCTAGACGCTGTGATAAGATGATATAGGGTTAAAAAGTGAAACATGGCTATCGGCACCTGACAACTTACATGCACATTTGTTATTTCCACAGATTAAAGAGTAAAAAAAAAAAAAAGAAAGAGAAAGACACGTATTACATACAATCCGTTCAAATATTTAATTTCTATTCTTACAATCCAGTTATTAGGACACAGTCTTTTAAGGCACTTACAGGTAATGATGCATGTAGTTCAGCTGTGGATCTACATAGGCTTTCCTAACAATATAGTACTCTGTATCAAAACAACACACAAAAATCTGGAGAAACCAATACATGCCTCATAACCTCTCTGTCTCAAACAGTATCACGTTTTACTCGGCTCGCTTTTTCAGCAAACACAATCCATACCAGTGGGGGAAATTAATATTGCCATTTCATTTCCGATCCAGTTCTGAATCAAACTGAGATGAAAAATGTCAGGTTTTGATGGGATGTCCGAAGCCACAATTGCTTGGAATATTCTTCATGCCATAACCCAATACAGTAAGCGAAAACGTTAGCTTGCAGCACGCATGCAGCCATCAAGAACCAGCAGGAAATCAGAACTGGCACTCTCCTGCTGGCCTGTTCCAGCGTTTTTCCAAACTAAATATGAACAACATGTAAGAGCTTGACAGTGTTCTGTATCCCGAATGAAACCCCAATGTTAATACTTTACCATCCTGAAAGTTTATCACTGACAATATGGTACACATGCATTCTCTTTTCATCAACACAACCCTGAATTGGTTCATTTTGTAATTATAAAAGCACTCTCACATCCACCATCATTCCATAGAAAAATATATTTGTTAGCATTTATTTTGTCTACAGTAAAGGTTGAGAAAATATACAGAAAACCCTTTTTCACAAAGCTGAGAACATAACAGAGAAGTTATCAAATGCTTTTTTTTTTATTTTTTTTTAATATGGGAACCATACAAGTTGCCAGTCATGCTTTATTAAAGTGCAGTTACTGTGGTGCAGCAGTTTTAAATTTTTTTTTTTTTTGCAGTCTTTTCACTACAAAGGAAAAGATAAAAAAGAAAAATATTTTGTCTCTCCACACGTTTCTCCATCTCGATTTAATCCACCTTTGATGTAGGCCAGAAACCAGAAAGTTGAGCAGATTGCCCAAGTGTGTCAAGTAAACTTGTTCCCACATGGCCAGAGTGCGCTCTTGCGTTTCTCTGGTCCTCTTGTGTCAATATGTACAAAGATGTACAGAATTATCAGTTCAGCTTCTGGGGTTGTCCTTTTAACCAAGGAAAGGTATAATCAGCACATATAAACCCACAAAAACCACCATCAAGTAGCTTTGTTGAGCTGGACAACAGCTGTTATTCAGCTTTTGCTGCAGTTTTGTATGAGGATCAAGGCTGACCCCGGACTTCTGGCTACTGGCTGAGCATTGCACCAGCGGTGTCTGGTAAGAGGTGGCACGTTTTTCAGGCCTGTCAGGACTGGAGCCATCGCTGGGACGCTGGCCGTTAAAGAGCACGTAGTGACCATGAGCGTCCTGCTCCATGCGAAAGAGCTCGTACTCTGTGTGCGGGAGGTGGATCCCTAGCGCCTTGCAGCCATTCGTCGATGTCACGTCCTGCTCTACGCCAATCCGCCACGAGCCTTGAATACCACATTCATTTCCATCAAAGATGTTCAGGAGGGACGTAGTGCTTGGGTCCATCGGTACCACCCTCATGTGGTTCACTACAACCAGAAAGACATCATAAGTTAGATCTTATTTTCTATATTTTGATGTCTAAAAAGATATGTAGACGCTTACCTTCAAACACAAACTCAGTTCCTCCCATGACGTGCGTGGAGAGTACGCTGTGGCTGTAACCCCCTTTTGCAAAGATGCTGAAAGTTGGCTGCTTGCAGACTGGATCTGCGTAGTGGTAGTAGTGACCCTCCCATGTGTTGTTGTTATCATGGAAGATGAAATGTCTCGTGAGGAAGAGTGCGCCTGGCCGAACTTCGCACCGCTGGGAAACCCACTGGCCGTGCAGGTGTACACTGAGCTCATGCCGCTGCGGAAGGATCGCAGGGCGGAACTCATCCGAGTGTGAGATGATCTGACACGCGATGCAGTTCTGCTCGTGATTCTGAAGGTGAGAGGGTGGAGAAAAAGCGCTCAGAATTGAGATCTGACAAAGGGATGAAATCTTTTTAAAATTAAACAGCATGCATAGACATGGTTGTAATGTCCAGAATTAAGGAAATATTTTCAAGATTTAGAAATGCTGAAAACAGACAAAGAAGGATTTTTCCTTTTAAAATAATTCTGCATTTTATTTTATTAAGCTAATTTTGCACAAGGTGAGCACTTTAACACTTGCACAGAAGTTGTGATTACAAATGCATGCCATATGGATGATCATTACACCAGAATTTCAACATATTTGTGTGGTAAAAGTAATTGAAATTCCATTTGGTATTTTTTTTAATTTTTTATAAATACCAGATAACCACAAGGGACAGTGTCAAACACCTGGACAGTGTCAAACATCTGGATATTTAAAGGAAGGAAGAGGCATTTTTACATAACTAATCATTCGAAATGCTCTAACCAGGATAATATTGGTGATATTTGTATTGATTTTTACTTTATGGTTTACACTTTGCTATGGTATCTCTGCATGTGTACAACAAGCACAAATAATGCAAAAAGTATTTATATATTCATATACAATTATATATATATATAAGCCCCCGTTTGGCCCATATGAAGTCACATTAAGGAAAAATCTATATGGCTTGTTTAAGCCCATCTGAATGTCTAAAAATGACAAATGAAAAAAGATATTGCTTAATAGGTCCCATTTAAGGCAAATAGGTTATTAGTTATTTCTTTAATGTTAAAAGTATACGCCGTGATTCCCATATGCTAACAATGTGATGGATAGAGATAACATTAAAACACTTTAAGCACATGCTTTTACAATAAATAATAATAATAAAAAAAACCTGTGTGTGTCAAAAGTTATGGTCGAACATAACTGGCCATATGTTTGGACTTTACTAGCAAACAGGGGCTGTGAAACAGGATCGTCAGTTTTAGTTCAAAAGCTTAAACAGGCTGCAGTGTCCAACATACGGATACCAATGTGTGTCCAAAGGATTATATGTTCTGTCTGGGAGAGGAAAAACAGGTTTGACTTCTTAGATAACTGGAGAGCTTTAAATGACTGCTTTTATGCTTTGGAAGTTTTTTTTTATGATTTTTTTTATTTTATGGAAGGGCAATAAATGGTGTACGTTTCTTTCCTCCTGTGATTCAGTGTGTGAAGCACAAATGTAATGATGTGCTAGAACAAGGCGTCTCTTCTCTGGTACAAACTCCAGCACAGGAAACAAAGAAAAGAAAAGAAAAGACAGACTGCATGTGTGGACAAGATGTGTTGACCCCATTGTGCTGATGAGGATTTCACTTGATTAATCCCTGATCTTCTGGCTAACCTCAGGCTTAGCAATGCAACACATCAGACAACACGTCTCACTCTCTCTCTCTTTCTTCCTGGCTCCAGTTTCTCTTTCATTTAGCCAAATCTATCTGAAGTCATCTGGAAGTTGTGATTACTGTAGTTAAAAACACCCCATGAGAAAAACGACATATATTTTCCTTTCACGTCACTTTCTGCATCATTAAAACCTGATAAGGCCAACATCTGACTTGCCCAGTTTGTCAATCAATTAACAATCAACACCACTTATAGACTGGCTCAAACTGATTTGGAATGGGCCGATTGAAAGCAGTGGCTGAGGAATGGGAAACGAGAGGAAAACAGTTGTGACTGCTGCTGGCCTTTGCTCATGCTGCTCTGATCCACCCAATAACCACAAATGAACAGAGTGGCACTCTCGAATCTTCTGAAAACAGATCCGGAGCTGGGCACGGAGCTGCTATTTGTGATTTATGGCTGGAATTGTCATTACAGCAATAAAACGTCTAAAAAAAGGAAGGATCCCTCCTCTTGTGAATGGTTGTTAATTAAATGTCTTTTATCCATAGTTCTGCCATGTTTGGCTGATGTGGTCACAATGCATCAAAGTGTAGACCAAATCGTTAGGCTTGATTAGAATGAAAATGAGTGCCACATGCTTCAGAGCTCATTTACGGTCGTTGTTGTTTTTTTTCTCCCTCTGTGGTTTAGCATTTAGAGCAACTCTTGTTTGAAATTCCATGGCTGGATTGTATAAACCGTGTTTAATGGCACACATTTATGTGGACATCTTTTTCTGTAAGGAGTGCTTTCTGTCTCACTTAAGCAGATCTGAAATTATACCAGACACCAAAAGTTATGAGCTTTTGGAAAGCTGGGGAGTGAAACGCACAATGTTTTCCACATTTTTACTAAATGGTTCTTATGTCCAACGCCAGTCTGCTCGTTTGTGGTGATCTTTGCTATATTTCGAAAGCATCCCATATAAAACACTTGAAAGGCGTTATATTCTGTAAACTCAACGTCCAAACTTGAATGAGGCCTTTATTTCAGCTTTGTGGACAAAGACAGAGGCTGAGCGATGGCTGAGAAACAGAGAACTTTCCAATATTGCCCCAGGCATGCATGAAATCAGACCTGGAATGTGTTTGCTGGAATAATTCATACGGCCGTGTGAATTCTACAAATACCACATGTCGATGGCTCTGGGAGATTCTTAGGGTTGGGTTCACCTATCAGGCCACTGCTTGGAGGAGCTTAACACTGAAAGACCCGTAGTCGGCCATAATCTGATCACCATTCCACCCTTTTCGATAGACCACTGACCCTATGCTGATCTGCAGAATGTTAAATCATCGAAATCATCTGAAACAAGCCTTGGTTTATTTAGACAGCTGTTTAACGCTGGGCTAGTGCATGATATGGCCTGTGCTACAGTACGACATGTATCCAAATGAGACACCTGCTGGCCAGGAATGCACACACTTGTATAAAGGGGATCGAGAGACAGACAATGTGAGTGACTGTGAAGGACTAGAGTATGAGCCAAAGTGTAAACGGACTGAAATGCTCATCGAAGCTCAAATCAGGGCAATTTCACTGTCGATTTATTTCGAGTGTTTGACATAGCGAGAGCAGTGCCAAAGTGTGGTAAGCAAAAACCACTGTGTCTAAAGTTTTACTGAGAACTTTGATCTTGCAACGGGCTCATTTTATTGAGGTAAACAGACTGAAGTGGTTGACACGAAACTATGCTTAAAAGTAGAAAAGCAACAAAAAAAAAAGCCAACGAGAAAAGTCCTCGCCGAGAGATCATAGTGTGAATCATTATGTAACATGGTTGCGGCTTCCGTCCTTGAATATATAGATCGTGTCTTTATATGAAGTTAAATTACTAAATGATAGAAAAACCACAGCTGGTTGCTTGTTCCCTCAAATTGTTTTCTTTCAGCTGGGAAACCATACTTTCTATTTTTACTCATGCACGCACACAAACACCTACATATGATTTCAATCTGATTTACAATATTCAAATCTTTTCACGCACTCCTCAACCCTTGTTAAACCATAAAGGTCTCAAATGGCCTCCCAGCATTTTAATATTCTCATATGGAAAGAGCATAAACATAAACAGTATGTGCCATGCACACTCATACATACTGTACACTGACCTTGGCGTTCTGCAGTGGCGGCTGATAGCTGGAGGGCCTGTGGCTCATCCGTTGGCTCGGATCAGTTTCAATATCACCCAGGAAGAGTTCCTCCACCGGCTGCTCCATATTCCTGTTCACGTATTGCTTCTCAACACGCAGCAGTTGCAGCTCGTGCATGGTGAGGTTCAGGCCGTGGAAACAGTTGCAGTTTCCTTCCTCGCTACACAGCTTATATCTTATCTCTGGCTCCAAGATGGCTCTTTTCATTCCCTCGCAGCTCTTTACCAAACGCCTGCTAAGCTCCTTTGCTGAGCCAGTTGAGTGGCACACCACCTAGGTTATGGGTCGACCAGTTGGAAATCAGTGTCTTAACATCCCATGTATATATTACAATACACCTTGACCATAGTCTCTGACTGGCAATCATTCTGATTGGTAGTAGTCTTCTAGACTGGAATGTAACCATGTCAGTGAGCATAAATAGCTCTTTAAACGAAACCAGTTTTTAATACTTTAATACTTAAATGCTATTTTCTCCTCTACACTCAATGGAAAGCAAATCATATTTAACACTCTACAGAGCAATTCCATGGGTGCAATAAAGAAACGAAAGGGGTATGTACAGTATACTGTAGATCCCACCACAAACGGACCCTAGGCTGAAAATAAATATCTGAAAGAATGAAAGTTGTCCAGGGTGGGTGGCCCAATTTATTTGCTTGTTCTGGTGTACAAACCTGATACCCTTGTTCCTTAATTCTTCCTCTAAAACAACCCTTAAATATTTCATAAACATTTTATATGAACCCCAAACCAGGACCAATTGATACATTGAATTAAACCTTATTTTAATTACAACGCAAAGCAAGAAGTGATATTTTAAATAATTGCTACACAAGTTACATATAACCTGGCAAAGTGCTCATTTTAAATGACTGGCTTAACTGATTCTTGAACAGTATAAAGTGCTTTGGCTGGCGTTTCTCCAGTTCCCAACTCACAACTTTTAATCCTAACTCACTCCCTGACTCACATAAATGGGTGAAAAATATATAACCGTAAATTCCCCTTATCCCTTCATATATGACCTCTTGGTAACTGTTCAGAGGGACGTTATGAAGAAAAATGAAACTTGGAAGGAAGCGATGAACTATGCCTCTGGTAAGTGTACAGTATGTACATAGTACATTTTAGCTTGCTTTGCTAATCTGCCAATGAAGCTAATAGTAGAAGCTATAAAACGTAATTCAAATAAACCTTTGTCAAACTGGTTACAGTATTATTTAACTTGAGCTCAATTAGGTTGATTTAGAGGCTGTAGTATTTATAGTTACTACTGTTTCTCATTGGAATGAATAAAGGGGACAGTATAAAGTACATCGTAGCCTATAACATATCATAAATGTTATGTGATGTATATTACAGTATACCGTCATGCCATCTCACCTGCATATGGTGGATTTTGTAGTCAGCTTCGGTGCCACCACGTATGACCCACGAAGCTTGGCGCATGTGCACATGGCCCTGGATCACCAGTGTGTAGCTGGGCACTGTGCAGTGGTTGTCAGAATAGTAGAACAGGTGGGCTTGAAACGTGTGGTTATGTTGGAAGTGGTAGAGTCGGGTGATGAACTCCGGGCCAGGACGTACCTCGCAGCTGCCATAGGGTTATAGGTATAGGTTAGAAATTAACATAAATGAAGTGTACAAGCACACATGTTCCTATTCACCATCAGTTATATGAAGTAACATGATGACATTATAATATGCAATACTGGTAATGTACAATCAAAAATAAAATAAAAAAATTAAACAAACAAAAAATGCCATAAATAACTGAATTGACTCTTTCTCTAGCTAGTGAACATCTATGCTTCATAATTAAAGTTCTGTGAACATTTGGTGAATTTCCCGTGAATAGTTTAGGGACAGTTAAGAAGATAGAAAAAAGTGTGATGCCGGTAGGTGACAACTATGTTAAAAATTATTATTATTTTTTTTTTACAAATGTGACCTTTTTAATTTCAGTTATATTCATGGTACTACAGTAGATGTAATTTCCACAAATTGAGCTGATATTCTTTTAAATAATTTTTGGGCCTTTTTTTTTAATGACATTTTTCAAAAATGTTGATATAGTATTACATTTTAATAATGTAAAAAATATTCTTTTTTATTATTTATTTCACTGTTAAGATGATCTCAAGGGAAGACATTTACATTAAAACAATGTATATATATATTCCTTTTTATGAATTAGTATGTATTCATGTAAAAATATTACATATTAGAGATATTATTAGAGATAGGAATGAACATGGAACATAGAATATAAGCTAGAAAGTGTCATTAAAGCATATCATCTAAAACAGGGTCTTTGATTTAGAATATAGATTTTAAAAAAGTTTTTAAACTAATTTTTTGTGTGTTTTCATTCTAGTTATGTTTATATAATGTACATCTGAAAAATAATTCACATGACCAAAACTGTTTAAAATTATCACCTGTAGTTTTTTGCTTTAAAGTTGACTTATGTTCCAAAATTATTTCCGTTGAATAAGCAGAAACGCAGTTGTTGCGAATTACAGTACATGATGGCCAAGACTTTTTTTTAAAGACTATGATATAAATTATTAATGTTTTCAACAAACAATAAATGCCAATGTGGACTAGATATTCCTTAAACAATCTATAATTTACACCTTCACCTGTACAACATAAAGCGTAGCTTTTTATGTTCAGAATTTTTCACATTCACAATTTAGAAGCAAATCTGATCTTAGATTGTGTCCTTACCTGGTGGAAACCCAGCGGCCCTCTATATTGGGGGGCATCTGCACAGTGACACGTGCTCCATTATGGAGCCGCTTTAGCATGTGCTGACACTGAGCTTCTTTGGGCGGCCAGCTCAAACTCTTTTCCAGAGCCAGACGCGGTGATCGACTGTCCGCAACATACAGAGAAGATCCCACTGTCCAGTCTGCTGAACACATATACACATGAAGAACATGTTTAGGCCTGTGCCTAATTTATAACACATTCAGTCATAATCATAAATATTAGATAATAAACACAGACAGTGTTTCTAACAATCTGTGCCAGACAACAATGGCAGTGATGGACTCCTTTGTACAGTAGGTAACATGATTACTTACTCTTCCAACTGTTTTTTTTTTTTTTTTAGTATGAGCTGGAAGGACATTTATCAATACGCTACTTAGATGAATTGGCAAAAACTTATTTTCCACAAGGAGGTTATGTAAATAACTCTTTTCAAAGTCTTTAAAACAGCCCCCCTCACATGATGATTAAAAAGTTGGAAAAATATTGAGTTGTAAAATGAGTAGCCATTAGCAGTTAGTTTATCGGGTACATCACATCTGCTGATATACTTTATGGAGTTATATTATTGTTAGACATATTTATTAGCTTATTTTGGGTTAAAATAGACATTGCTATTGTCACCGCTATACCCTAAAAATTAAGGAACTTAAAGAAAAACATATTTAAAATGAAAGGCGATTGAGCAAAAATCCAAGGTCTTAAAAGGTCTAAATCTAAAGATCCCTGGTTCAATCGTGGTTTTCAGCAGTGCTGGCTGAGCTTCTGGTGCTGGTGTCTTAGTTGGGTAAACATTCGGTCTAGCAAACAGGAGAGTCTGGGTTTAAATCCCAGCAGTGCCTTAGGAGGTGTCTATGCTCAGAAAGAGCTCTTTCTGGAATTTTGCTTTGGATCAATAAAGTATCTTTGGTTTGTGGATTGTAGGTTTGTGAATTATTATTATTATGGATAGTTGTGGGGCAATGCTTTCAAATACAATTCTAGTTCTTATGCTGTCTTAAAACTTTGTATAACACTGGACTATATAACCTACATAGAAGAAGAAGAATATTCAATTATTTGTCACGTGTACTTTACAGCACAGTGAAAGGGAACCTTGTTTGGAAACTTTGTCTCAAAACTTTGTTCTGTCTTTGAGTTGGACAAAATTATTGCATTTCAATCACTATAGTATCTTTCCACAACAAAACAGTCTGCTTTCCACTGAATATAGTACTCATTAGTGACCAAGCATAATGGGGCAATTAATCTAAAATGTATGCAGTCAAACATTTACTTGCACAATAAGAGTAATTAAATAGGCTCATGATTACAAATGACTATTTCCATAAATATATTATCTTAAAGGGATAGTTCAGGTTTTTTCAAGTCTGCCTTAAATCAAATTTGATGTGCAGAGAAGTACTTTACCATAGGTCTTTGTCGATACAAATTTTTGTGCTTTGCATACTGACTGTTCAGTTTGTCACCTGGAACGCATAATATAAACTTCACTGTTGGCGTTCGGAGCAGGAAAATTTATACTGATCAAGACCTATGATAATATACTTATATGCACATCAATTTCGATTTAAAACAGACTTTAAAAAAAACTGAACTATCCCTAAAGCAAAAAACTCCACATATAGTATATTTTGCATCCTTAAATAATGGTTTGAGCCGAACAGTTCACACTAAACTCTGTATAATAATTCAAGATTAAAAAATAATAAAACATGTAAGAACATTTATGACTTAGAAATTAGGAGATGCAGATGTGTGGCCTGCTTGGCTGCTGTGGATGCAGCTGTCTTCCTCTCCTTGTTATTGTAAGGCATTATTTATGGAAATGTGCAATGTGTTGGAAATATACAAAGTTCGGCAAAGGGAAAGCTTGTCATAGTTCATCACAAAAAAAGAAAGTAAGCCAATATTAACCTTGCTGACATGTTTACAGTATTTTGAGTTACAGCTGTTAAACCATGGTAATGAGTATCATGCTTTGTATTTTGCTAATTCCTTAAGGTTGTTTAAATGTCACACATTCCATGGGTTAATTATTAATACTACTTGGAACGTCTTGCTTCCCTATACATCTATTAGGAATTGTTAGAAATGTCTGTAATTACTATGATGGATGCATACAAGATATGATCATTCCCATCGCACCGGAATAGGGTCCATCTGGACTCATCCGACCACGTGACCTTTTTCCATTACTCCAAAGTCCACTCTTTATGCTCCCTAGATAACCAAAGTCTTTTTCTTTTATTAGTTTCACCAACAAGTTATTTTCTTATGTCCACACAGCTGTATAATGGCCAGTCTCATCACATTGTATGTGGAAATGCTCTTACTTTTACTATTAAAAAAGCTGTGATTTCTACTGTAGATTTATTTATTTATTTATAAACAAAACTTTACCATGTGTTTAAGTGATCTCCGATTATTCATGTTCATGCTCCGATCATACAGACATCTGGGGTTCAGCACTATCCTTCCAGATTTTAATAATGTTTTTGACAGTTCTTAGGTTCTACTATCTTACACAGAACACATTGCAGTTCATATCATCAGCCGTAATTGATTGCTTTGACTTTTTTGTCAAGTTTTTATTGTAGGGATTGATAAGACTATGGGACGAATAAAGGTATATCTTATCTTATCTGATCTTATCTTATTTTATCTTATATGTTAATAAAATGTATGTAAGATACTGTATATCCTTGCAAGAGACTGAATAATTTACTGTGCATATTTTATTATTCACTACTTTCAACAAGTGTTCAGATATGTTTAGGCAACGCACAATAAAAAAAAAAGGTATACAGAATATGGTGAAAATTTGCAGGGGACATTTATACTCTAAAATCAGTATAAAAGTTAATTGTAGAGAATGGTGCATAGTATGTAAAGGATATCATAATGTTTAGTCCATCGAAACTTATGCAGTTACAGACAAAAATCACAAAGGTTTCTACTGTAGGTTATACTAACATAATTACGTTACTTAATTACTTTCATTCAAAATATTTTTTTCATAGAGCATTAGCATCATTTTAACCAATTTTCCCAAGTGCTCTGAGAGTTAATTGAGGAAAGACGTGATCCAGAATCTTGACCCAATTGGCTAACAAGCCCCATGAAAACCTCTTTCATGTCTCATATCAGTGTTCTACGTATATACTCTGCATCTGTTATCCCTCATCACCTCAACGTCTCTCTCTATCACTCTCTCTCTCTCCCTCTCTCCACCCCGAGGACATACCAGCTCCATTTGCACCTGCACCTACTCCCACTCATCAAGTCTGCCAAGTGAATAATTCTAAACTGTGATATCTGAAACCACTCTTGAGAAGTTGGCCAAGGCAAAACCCGGAAGGCTTCTATTATGTAAACACACTGCGATAACATGAAAAGGCAACCTGACATGTCTGGTGTTGGGAGATTTTCTAATAGCACGTTTGCACACCGGCCTTGTCATTGAGTTGCATTTTTTTTTTCAAGGAAGCCCTAGGATATTGTATCCACGGCTATTTATTTATTACTATTGATCTAAAGGTTGATAAAGTCTGATGTTATGTTTATATCCATAGATTCATGAGGAACCTAAACCACGCTAATTAGAAGCTGGAACATAACCCTAGACAGATGAAAGTAAATTTGATATTGTATGAAGCTTCATGGACAGAATAAATCCAGTGCAGTGATGAGCCATTGGAATAAACAGGATCTTCCTGTGATAAAATCACCAGCTTTATGAAAGCATACATGATGCCAAAACCGACAGTATAAATATACATGGGCACTGAACGATGGAGAGTATTTATGACCCGTGACCCACAGAGGGCATTTACGACCTACTGGCGTCCTGTAGCCTGGGTACATAGAGAGGACACGACCGGACATGATTTCATTATAATTCCCGTGGACGAGTACGCTGCCAGTCTTTGTCTACTGTCTACTGTACTTCTAAATGTTACCAGTGTATTGCAAATGAGATGGTGCCTGACCATGGCTGTTTTTCTGCTTTTCGCTTAACAAATCTGCTTTTAAAAAGCCTTCATATGAGGTTAATTGTCAAACCTCCATGTCTGGAAGCCAAATTGCTCGTTCTCCTCCAGCCTGAGGCCTTTAACCACTTTTTCCCAAGCTTTAATTCAAAAGCACCCACTCAGTTCCCCATGCTTTAACCACCAAGTTAACATTTCCAGTTGGAACAATCCCATCAGTGAGCTAACGATGGCTGACAAATGGACGGACGAGCTCCAGATTCGACCAGAGTTGAGAGAAGTCCAGTGCTTCAGTGACATGCTTCTTCTCTCTTAAAGCACTTTAAGGGACAGCCTGTCTCTGATAGTCTTTTATCAAGACACATTTTTTAGTCCTGTGTCAAGTTATACAGGTTATATACACAAGCTTGTATCTAGAATAATTTTATTGGATGCAAAAATGGGTCTTAATGAGCACAGGAGTAAGTGTATGTATTACGTTACATTGCCTTGTGTCTGTTTTGCACAGTGTCTAATCAGACTTGGACTGAATATTGTTAGTTTTCATACTTGTCAATGTTACATTATACTTTTTTTTAACGAGTTGTGCTAACTGCACGTGCCAGCAGCCTAACTATCTTGCATGTTAGTCTATGGGGCAGGATTTCACAGCTTTATTTTCAGTGTTTAGGAAAAAGTCTCTGTATAACATCAACCTGAGCTCTAAGCTGCTCCTTTGGCTTCTCTTCGACCTCATCCTGAGGTCCCCGCATATATTTACAGTAAGCTCTAATCCAGCCTGACATTGGCAGTTTTATGGGTGTCAGGAAAGGCTGTAATAATGTGCTACTTAATTGAACGTTAGATTCCTTTAAACACACTCGAGAGATAAGTGGATTTGAAAATATCACTTTTTTTTTTTTTTTTTTTTTTTTTAAATCTCTGGGCCAAATCTCAAGTGAGAGCTGAATGTTTTGCCCTCCGGCTGTCATTTCTAGCAGATGGAATGGGTCTGGGGCAAGGCAGTAATTTCCCTCTATGCCAGGCCGGTATCACAGATAGCTAAAGTAAAGCCTTCGACTCCAGAATGACCCTCATCTACTCAAGAGCTCCAGGAAGTGCACTTTATTGCTTTCTTGTCTTATAAGAAGAAATGATTTAAACATAATATCCCTGTTGAACCTTCATAGTTCTTACCAAATGTGAGTTTCAGGTCTTTTGGAAAAGACAAAGCAATAAAAAAAAATGATGGATTAGGGTATCCCTTGCCAGCACATTTGCTGTTTTTCCCCAGCTCTAAATCAGCCACTTTAACACAGTAAGTACTCGTAATTACCTGATTAACTAACTCAGTTTTGTTCCATGCAGAATAAAAATAAAAATGTTTTGGACAGATGACTCATGAGTGCTCATGAGCGCCCTCTGTGTGCCCATACTAAGCCTTTTGAACCAAACATAGCAGCAGCCTATGATTCAAAACCTGTTGTAATTATCCAAGCTCAATCAAGAGCAGGATAATCCCGATGCTGTAACATTAAAGACACCAACTGTTAAAAGGATGTTCACAAGCAGCATTAGAGTATCAGATTAAGTAAAATTGATTACACAGCTTGTGATCAAATACCTATCGTGATTTCATCATGATTTAATTATTTAAATTGATCAGTGTGATCCCTCACACACCTCAGCATCACTGAGTGCAGAACTAGAACAATTCTAGAGACAAAATCAAAACCAAAAGTTCACTTTTTATTACTTTTTTTTCTTCTTTAAAATGACAGTCAAGTATTTTAAACTTTATTAACTTTTCAAAAACTGTCCCTCTTCAGATAAACCACATATGCAGAGTGGGTCCAGTACAAAGCAAACATGCATGTGAAGGCTAATATTAGGGAATTTGAGATGCCTTTTGAATTTAAGCAATGTCTATAAATATAGTGCAATAAAAACAAGAAAAGAAATACTCATGATCTTGTAGTAGTTACGTTTTGCATTAGTTGTGTAACATGTGTTGTCTGCTTGAGACAGTTTATACATTTTATAATGCAGACAATCAAAATTTACTTTAGACATTACAGATATTTAACAGTCCATGATGAGTGTGATGTGTTATGATACGGCAACACATTTTGGACAAATTAATAGAAATTTGATGAAGATGAAAAGTGGTCTATAGCATTAAAGATGCCACATGTCTCAAATTATTTTTGGATTATAGAGATTGCAGGGTAAATGTTGTGTGAAATATTTATTAAAAATATACTTTGAATGAAATAAAGAAATAAAATGAATTCTGACTACATCCTTAGTTTTATTAATAACAAATGTGTGTACAAATACACATATTGAGTACAAATCTGTGCTTGAATCTTGTGTTAAATCAGTGAGGCTGGATGAAACATATCTGATGAATCTACCCATCTAGGATGGTGATCATTATATTTATTATCATTTTACAACATCTGTGGGACCTCCGGTCAACATTCACATGCGCATTCACACAATACGGCCAATTTGAGAATGCCAATTATCATTCCTAATTTGCATGTCTTTGAACTGTGGGAGGAAACTGGAGTACCCGGAGGAAACCCGCCAAGCACGGTCGAGAACATTCAGACTACAAAATGCATGCAGACCCCAAGTTGGGAATCGAACCACCATATCTGATGGATATACTGTGATATTATATGATAAAAAGTTTAATTAGAGCAGTTAGATACACTTTTTTTTTTAACCTTCTGATTTTTATACTCTATTTAAATGCTTCTCATATATCTTGTAGTTTGTTGTTTTTTAGTTCTTAGTTATACTGATTGTTTGTGAGATATACAGTGTGCAATCACATCTACAACCTGTCGTTTGGTTCCTGTCTCTATTGCTGATGGACATGTGGAATTTCCTCCGGGATGAATAAAGTATCTATCTATCTATCTATCTAAATGTGCTCATTAATATTTGCATGCACACTCTGACATCTGCATTGTGCACATTTGTTGTAACAGAATCATCTTCTATAAAGTTGTTGCGTGTTTAAGCTCACCAAGGGCTTTTTGGTGTTGGCCCCTTAGAGAAAGTTCTAATAGGACTTCATATGCTAGGAGTATAGAAATGGAACCTATTTAATATATAAATCTCGGAGTGTTACCCTGTGAGAGTGTGTTCGGGAACATGAGTGAGCGGCTCGGACTCACCCAGCGTCAGCAGGAGCAGCGTTAAAGTCACATCCATTCTCCTGCAGCCTGGCACACAGCTCCTCATTGTGTGTGTGTGTGTGTGTGTGCAAGTTCCAGTTCCAGTCCGGTGCCCAAAAACAAAACGCGCAAAAACGCATCCAGACCTCAGAGAACTCGCTGGAGACCCTGCGGACTCAGCGTGATCCAGAGCCTCCCGATGCCCGAGTCCCCGGTGAACTGCGTCTCGCGCAGCAGCGCCGATGATCCGAAGAACCGTGTCGGTGTTTTTAAATGTTCGGAGTCGTTAGATATTGAAGGAGAGCGACCGCGTTATATCAGGACTAGATGAGCTCAGAGACATCTTTCAGCTCCACGTTCGTCTTGGCCACACTGAAGGCTGATCTCTAAAGTCGGCGCCTTTCACTAGTGATTCACTTTACTGATTCGACTCTTTTGAAAATGGTGTTATGTCTGCTATGAGAGAATCGAATCGCGGCAGCGTTGATTCAATTGATTCAGTTCTGAGAGGGTGACCAGACCCTTACTGTTTCAGACAACAGAGATTATGTAGAATATTTATAGAATTATTATAGAATAATTATTATAGAATTATTCTATTATACTGTATATATATATATATATATACACTACCGTTTAAAAGTTTGGGGTCACTTGCAAATTTCTTTGTTTTTGTTTAGTGATTTATTTTCTACATTCTACAACAATACTGGGG
>JAQQZS010000018.1:16199574-16217989 GCA_030068045.1 Platyallabes tihoni | reverse complement strand
TCATGGCGTGGTTTAAATAGGCATGATGGGTAATCACTGATGGTGTACAGGTGATCATGATGGGGCTGTGGCTTGACGTGTCGTGACACAACGAGTATAACACGTGATCTTTAAAAATTAATGGATAACGTAATTTGCAGAAGAGATGCATCTGTCTGTGGGAACTGCACGCTCAATCAGTCACAAACACCAATTGCACATTACAGGACCTCGGCCACCTCCCCTGTACAGTCCTTACCTCGCTCCAAGCTATTTCCACAATAAAGGAGTTCCTGGAAGGCTAGCAGTTCAGACGTGAAGCAGACATAAGAAAAACAGTCTACCTTGATGGTATCCAAGCACTAGTGAAACACAGGAATGAGTGCAATAGTGTAGCAGGTGATTATCAAGAGAAATAAAGGGAGTTTTTACTGTCATTAATGTTTTCCCTCATTTTTCACAATCAAAAGTCCTGTATTGACTTGAACATCCCATGTACAGTTGCTGTATTTGCAGTATGTAAGCTGATCTCATATCACCACAGTCAAGAGTAATTTACATGATATTAAACAGGAAATACTTTCTAACAATTACTTTCTATAAAACCGTTCATCTTATATTTTGGGTTTTAAACTTTTGGTAAAGTAGAGCGAAAGTCCTCTATTCTCACTATCCTACCTAAAATTGTTATTTTCTTCCACTGTAGGATTAACAGTGTAGTCGCATAAGATTTCTAAACAAAGAAATGCCTTAAGGTATAGTAGTGTAATTGCAACTGTTATAACTGCATGACCATCTGGAAAGGGGAAAAGCACAAGCGTCGAAAATTTTGGGTTTGGTTTTTATGTGTTCTAAAGACTTTAAACTTTCAGTTTGGCCACAATCGGACATGGTTATTTCTTTTTCGTTCCCTTTCTTGTTGTCTTTTTCTTTCTATGTTTCTTATCCTCTTGAGGGTCCCTGTAGCTGAATAAGGGAGATATAAAAAGAGAGGCCTGGATGGTGCATATAAAGTGGTGACTTCATGCATATCTGTTTCTGTCAAACATAGTTTTTCCTCCCTCACCTTCTTCATTGTTCTAACTAAATGTTTTCAGTGTAGGAAAACCACAGGTATTAGGAGAAAAATGGCACCCACACCTCTCTCTCTCTCTTTCAAGCACGCATACACACACACTCTGACTTTCTCTGCACTGTTCTCCAGTGGTCTAGCCTTCTGAGATCACAAGTAAAGACAAGCTGCGAAAAAAAAAATCCCACTTGGCAGGGATGAAAAAGCCCACAGAGCTTATTATCTGTGGATTTCCAGTGACCTCACCCCTGATATGAGCTAACTTGAGCACGCAGAATTCTCTTCAGTAAAAGCAGCATTAAAGTGGACTTGTAACAATAAATCAATGAAGATTTTATCCCGTTAATAAATAAAATACTCACAAGGAGACTAGCGTTTATTCTAGAAAATATAGTGCCTTTTTTACAATTATAATTATAGCAGCCAAGACTGTGGGTATGTTCGTGTGTGTGTGTGTGTGTGTGTGTGTATTTCATATTGGGAGAAGTGTACGTGTCTAAGGCGTGGTGTACATTCTAAATTATCAGTTTTATTAGTCTCCATGGCGGAGATCCATAGAAGAACTACAAAAATATGTTAACACACCACACCGCATGATTTTTTTTACCTTGACTTTTGACCCCCTGATCTCTGTTTTTTGTGTGTCTGTGTGACCACTCATCCACAAATGGCTTTTATACACCCTCTCTGATGTTTTTAACCCACATATGTGTTTTAGAAATTCAAAACAAACACCAGCATCTTGCCACTGGCACTAAAGAGACCTCGCAGCCAGCACTTGGTTAACCTTCAGCTCACAGGATTAACACCATGAATTATGTTTTATGTTGTGTTTACATAGCGACACATAGCCATGTATATAATGCCAGTTTGTGATTGCCATTTTCTTTAGTCTACCCAAAACGAATGCTGGTCAAAGGAAATTAATAAGAATGCTAGCTATAGACTGTATATAACGGTGGTCCTATGAATAGTGTAGAATACCTGAACAAACTCCATACAGACGTCCTAGAGGGTCTAAATAAGGTGTGTGAACAGAAGATCCTCAGAGCGTCTAGCCAATCTATGCATTTAGCCAATCTGTGCATCCAGGGTAATGGGCTGACTGGATCAGAACAGACATGCCTGATAACTGATAAGAAGGTCTTCGGTGCCAGATGGCCCAACCTCAACACTAACTGATTGGTAATTCTTTATTTTCCTGAAGCTAACTTTCACAATTTGTAATATGACCATAAATATGATCTCTAACAGGACATCTATGGAACATGAATAAGTAAGGGAATAAGCATGTAATTGAGCGAGTAAGTGAGGAAAGTATGTTCGTAAGTGAGCTGATAATTAATTTTGTAACTAAATAAGTAGGTAAATGTATTAGTGAGTAGGCAAATATGCAAGTAAGTGAATAAGAGTAAGTATGTAAGTGAGTTAGTGAGTATGTAAGTAACTAAGTGGTTACATTATTAAATAGGTAGGTAAGTAAGTAAATAAGTAAGTGAGTACTTGAGTAAGTAAGTATGCAAATTAGTAAGTAAATAAATAAATAAGTAAACAAATGAGTAATTAAGTGAGTACTGTAGGTAATTAAGTTAATAACTAAGTAAGCAAATAATTAAGAAGTAAATAATAAGTGGTTAATTGGGGTAAGTAAGTAAATAACAAACTATGTAAGTGAATATGTAAGTAAGTTAGTAAGTAAGTAAGTAAGTGAGTAAATAAGTATGTAAGTGAGTGGCTAAATAAGTATTTTAGTAAGGAAGTAAATAAGTGAGCGAGTAATAAAGTAAGTTACTATGCAATTTAATAAGTAAATTAAAGACTATTTAGCAAAAATATAAATTGTCCTTCTTTGCTGACAATGTCTACATTTTTGTCCAAAACATATTCATCTGCCTGTCTGCTTGTCTGTCTCCATTTTTCTCATCATGATTAAGTGATTTTGGCACACATCCTGAGTCTCTAATTAAATTTATTGTTTGGGGGATTTCTTCTCCTGTTGCGTTACCATGGAGTTTGTCACGGTATCACCCAGCCCTTATTCACGCTACACTCTGCTCCACACATCCCCTCTCTCTCTCTCTCTCTCTCTCTCTCTCTCTTTTTTCCCAGATTACGGATAGGCAAAGGCTGGGATCCGGAACAATGCTCACAGAGAGAGAAGGGATTTAGCAGCCTGGCTTAGAAATGAGAGAAGAGGGAAAGAGAGGAAGGGAGCGAGGGAGACAGAGTAGTCATGGTGTGTTAACCATGTGTGTGTTCAGTAATCAAAGCTTCTGCGGTTCCTCTTTGAGAATCAGGATATGCCTAAAGAAGTTATACGCCAAGGTTTCTATAGAAAGAATAATTAAGCATGCTTATACTTTAGGACTTGGTACTTAGAATGAACCTTATATTATATATAAATATTATATAATATATTATCCCACAGGGATATTGGGTTCTTGTATTTGATTGGTTAGAAGTCTGTGACTAATCTTCTTTAACAGCAGCTCTGACAATAGTTCCATCTGGAAGGCAAGTCACAGGTTTAAAATAATGTGCTATATAAAGTTTTCTGTAAGGATGTTCTGTAATATTCTGTAAAAATGTATCGATGGCGTTTTTAGAACCGATGCTTCACACTCAAAGTTTTCCAGCACATACAAATTTCTACGACAGAAGGTTTCTTGTTGCTTGGTAATGTCTTGTGTACATTTCACAACAATAAAGTATACTTTAAATCCCAGTGGTCACGCAGACCAGCTCTCAGGTTGTCTGTAGAGGTTGTCTTTAAAACTCAAGACTTCTTAAGAGGTCTTTAGGTTTTCTTCCCACACACAAAAAAGATATTACCAATTACTCTGTGCCAATGCCTTTAGTTTAAAGACTTTTGTATGCGGTGTGTTCATTCGTTTCTTATCTGGGTGTGAACAATTTTAGGGCTTTTATGGGTCCTAAAGACGTCCCCAATGGGTTGCTCACTCATATATTTCTCTGGTCATACAGTATTTATGCCCATGGGGATGGCTTAAAAGTATGATGTGTCCTTCATTAATACATTTTCTGCTATTAAAGGAAGAAAAACACTATGGGACTTTGTGATATTAGAAAGGGATCAGCTTTAGGATTCTAAAAGTAACGCCAATTTGTGTCAGGTTGCCTTGCCATTGATTATTTTCCTACAACAGAATACTGTACCATGTTGGGTTATGACACAGCATTGACTTAAAAGCTTGCAGAAATATTTTCCATTTCATCTTATATCATTTTTACAGCGTTAACTGTCAAAATATGTAATGACTGCTAATGCACTGCCATGACAAAGTCATTTTCTATTAGATTTATATGAGATATTCATTCCTTGGTCTGTCAGCTGCTGTAATATTTCTTGGGTGTTGATCTTGTCGTGGTGAAACATTTGCTTTTCAGAAAAATCGGACATTCAACTTTTTGTCCTGCAGCTACTGGATGGTTGCTTTGTTGCTGAACTTGTCACACTGAAAGGTGATCTTCTCCTCATTCTCACTTCCTTGCTGAGTGCTGCAGGCTTTCTTCAAAAATTCGCCTGTATTTTGTGCCATTTATCTTCCTTTAAACCCTGACAACCAGCTCACTCCCAGCTAAAGAGAAACACCTGCACAACAGTATCCTCTCGCCACCGTGCTTTACTGCAGAAATGATGGTTAAAAGCCTGGCTTTTCTCCAGACATGCTATTTTGGATGGCGTCCAAAACTTTGATTTTTCATCTGACCGCAGCATCTTTTTCCACTTTGCTAGAGAATATTTAAGGTGCTTTTTAAATAAAGCCTAACTGAGAGGTTATGTGACATATTTTGAAGTCAGGGATACCTTTTATGCTGGACGAATTGTGTAGAGATTGTTATATTGTTGTATCACTGACATGAAAAGCTGTAACTCATTCAAGCTTACGTGTATATTTTTTCCATAAGGCTGATATTTTTATTCAGTGTGACGTACTGTACAAGTGAGACAGAATACAATTCCAATTCAAGATGAAAGAGTGAAAGCTGAAAACTTAGCACACAGATCTTCTGATAATCC
The DNA here is from genome assembly GCA_030068045.1 of Platyallabes tihoni. Classification (NCBI taxonomy): domain Eukaryota; kingdom Metazoa; phylum Chordata; class Actinopteri; order Siluriformes; family Clariidae; genus Platyallabes; species Platyallabes tihoni. Next base: position 16,212,896 of record JAQQZS010000018.1, on the reverse strand, counting down.
TGGGATTTAGGCTCATAAAACTCTAGCAGATAACTACTTTCAAAGCACAAGTAAACAACACATTTTGTTTTGGCCAATATGCATCATGTTCAGAATTTGCAACTTGAACCCAAAAAATTTTAAATGAAAATTTACAGTATATACATTGGACAAGTTACTCATATTCAGACTCTGCTTATGCACATGCTCACTGTGTATATTTCAAGTCCCTGTAGTTGCTAGCTTTTTCTTGAAGTGAAGTGTCCAAGAAAAAAAAATTCAGTAGCATCCAGATTCAACTCATGCATTTGTCTTTAAGTCCTTAAAAAAAGTGGGGATAGAAAATACAGATGGAAGAATTTTGTTTCATTGCTGCTAAATTTAGTGTTTCATAGTTTAACCAAAACGTAAATTTTTGTGTGGTTCCATCAGACAGTGATACTGGACTTTTTTCTTGCTTGAGCTGAAATCGCACAAGAAAAATAACGGAGGTGCACATCTGTTTTTCGGTAAACTCCACCCCATGTTTGAAACAAAAGTCCAAGTACCACTCGTCTGTAGTTACATCCAAATATTGATGTAGACAGTATTAAGTATATAATAGTACAAATTAACACTTAACTCAACTTTTTAAATGTATATAACTGGAACAAATTATCTATCTATCTATCTATCTATCTACTGTATCTATCTATCTATCTATCTATCTATCTATCTATCTATCTATCTATCTACTGTATCTATCTATCTATCTATCTATCTATCTATCTATCTATCTATCTACAGTATATACTGTATATACACAGTATACAAATTTATTAATTCTACAGCTAAACTAATAAATGAAATCATTGTTTTTGTTTACATAATTTTGTACCATTAATATTAATTCCTTTTTGAAGGTATGTTTTTAAATGTGTATTTGATGGTCCTTAAAAACAATTAACCATGGACTTTGGTTTACACAAAAGTGATAGATAGTTAGCATCCAAATGCAAAGATTGTAATGATATTAATTACCATGGATTGCTTTCCATTGTTTTTTTTTTATTTTTTATAATAATAAGCTGTATAAGAGTGCAGATGTAGCCTGTTAAAAAATTGTCCTCATTTGACAAATACCACATATTGTAAGTATGCTGCAATAATCAGTATACAGGATAAAATAATAATTAAAAGACTGGAGGCTTTGAACATACTGGAGAAGGTGATAGCTGAATAATAAGCCCTCAAAGCTTAAAAAGAAATGGGGAGGAGGTAGAGGAGGAGGAGGAGGAGGAGGAGAAGGAAGGTATTAGATCAACACTCTTTGGCACTCATCAAGTCAGAGCCGAGCTTCAATATGGCCAGCATCTGCTCGGAGTATGCCTGAGACTTGTTTAAACAATTCCAGATTTTGAGCGAGCGTCCAACGAGAGAGCATGAAAGTTCTGGTTATGTGGGCCTACACAATCTTACTGATGCTCACTAAAGACAACTAAAGTTCCATCTTTCTCACACAGCAGCCCACACCCTTTCAAACATCCCACTGCGAGAGAATGAGAGAGACAGTGCACTGACCCCTTTTGCACTCGCCTACATTCTCTGCCAGCCTCTGCCAGATCCCTGCTCCAGAAATGGAATCTCTCTGTAGTGTGGCCACAAACCCACAATGCCCCACCACGGCCGCCCTGCGCGGGTTCAGACCTCCGTGGTTGAGCTTTGTCAAAGCGTCTCTCTTTCTCTTCTGTTTGATGTGGTTCAAGGGGAAGATTTGCCCAGGCGTTGGATCTACATCTGAGCCTTCGCCTTTTCTCTATTAAACAGGTGATGCCAGATCTATAAAAGCTTGAGGTGCTCGCTTTGATGCTGATGTTTACATTAATTGTCTGATTGCTCTGTGTTTACCTGGGAAGTGGGGAAACTGTAAAAGGCAAATTTTTGTACCTAACTTACAAAACAAATATAGAATTCCAAGATTTAATCAATAACAGAAGTAAAGAGTAACAAAGTGCAATTGCTTTGTTACTGCAATTAGGTACATTTTACTGCTTTTTAAAAAGAAAATCTACTTTTGGCATCAAACAGCTTTAAGCAATTGAAAAAAATTAAACAAATCTTTTACAGATGTGACAAAAGGAATATAATGGCTCCCAATGTATTTGTTCATTCATTTTGCTACATGGATTTTACATCCAATAGGATGTTTGTCACATCCTTATCAATTACTTATTATTTAACCTCATGCCCAAAACATATGGCAACTGGCTTCCTGTTTATGGTGTGGGATTGAGTGTGACCACTTAATTTGGAACACTTTTTCAACTGCTCATTGAAACAAATATGTAATCAGCCAATCACATTGTTGCAACTCAATGCATTTAAGCATGTAAGGTGATCATGAAGACCATGTAAGGCATGGTCAAGAAGTTCAAATGGGAAATCAGATTGGTGGAAAAAAGTGATTTAATTGACTTTGAACATTGCATGGGTGTTGGTACTACACAAGTTGGTCTTTTATTTTTTTGAGGGAGCTAATCTAGCACCTCTCTGGGTGTAAATGCCTTGTTGATGCCAGAGGTCTGAAGAGAATGGCCAGACGGGTTCAAGCTGATAGGCAACAGTAACTCAAATAACATCTGGTTACAACTGAGGTATGCTGAAGAGCATCTCAGAGAGCACAACATGAAACAGATGGGCTACAGAGGCAGGAGACCACACCGGCTGCCACTCCTGTCAGATAAGAACAGGAAACTGAGGTTACAACTCACATGGGCTCACCAGAAATTGGCAACAAAAGATTAGAAAAAAAAACGACGAGTCTCAATTTCTGCTGCGACATTCGGATGGTAGGGTCAGAATTTGGCTTAAACAACATGACAGCATGGATCCATCCATCAATTGTTCAGGCTGCTGCTGGTGGTGTAATGGTGTGAGGAATATTTTCTTGGCACACTTTGTGCCCATTAGTACCAATTGAAAATCTTTTAAATGCCACAGCCTATGAGCATTGTTTCTAACCATGTCCTTCCCTTTATGACCACAGGATAATGACTGATTAAGCTAAAATCTTCTCAAACTGGCTTCTTGAACATGAAAATGAGTTCACTGTACTCAAAATGCCTCTGCAGTCAACAGATCTCAATCCACCAAGCACATTTGTGATGTGGTGGAATTTGAGATTTGCATCATGGAAAAATCTGCAGCAATGATATGATGCTATCATGCCAATATCGATCAAAATCTGTAAGGAATGTTTCCAGCACTTTGTTTAATCTATGCCACAAAACATTAAGGCAAGTCTGAAGGCAAAAGGGGGTTCAACCCAGCACTCGAAATTTGTACCTAATGAAATCACCAGTGAGTGCATATACACTTACTCAAACATTTGTTAAGTGAAATAATAAGTGCCAAAATATTTATTGTGAATAAGGATCTGTTTCTGACCCAGTCCACCCTTTTCTATTTTAACCCTTAGTAATCCTTTACCAACTGAAAAATGCACTTATTCAATTCATTTACTAATATGTTTCTCTGGGTCAGTTACTTTTATTTAAACTGGGAATCCAGCACATGCACAGAGGTTTTCATGCTACATGACATTAATCATTTGTGATCAGTTGCATAATGTATACTACACAATCACAGAGGAGAAGCACACACTAAATGATGTTTCACATGAAATGGTTATCAAGGATCCATCCCCAAATCCTGCTTTCTCAAAATTAATGTTTTGGTAATGCCACGGATATACTCTCAGGCCGGTCCATGAGCAAGTGCATTTCCCATTGCTAGGCAATGCCACAGTGTAGGCAATGAGAATGAGGCTGTGCATCTTAATAAGCCTCCCAAATGCCTCAGCTAGTGTGCGGACTTTGGTTTTGTGCCAGGTATGAGAGTGGATTCACACTGCACTTCAATGAGAAAGGAGAAAATATAGTTGAAAAGACATCATTATGTTACTATGTAAAAAAAAAAAAAAAAAGATATCTCATTGGCTCCTTCCCATTGAGTATGACATGCCAAATAGTTTATTGAAAATTGTGTGCACATTCAGTCCTCACCCTCCCACCAGCACAAATAGCTGTATGGTAAACTGCATATGCATCTGTGGTGCATAAGAACTAGTGATGGGAAGTTTCGATCATTGAACATGAACAAATCGTTTTTTGAGTCATTTAGTTCATTTCTTTTTTTTTTTTTTTATCAGAAATAAAATTAAATGTTAAATTTTCAATAAACAGACCCCCAACACGTCTACATACACAAATTTTGGCTATAGTTCCAGTAATGAAAATATTACAATGCAGCTAAGGACATATGATAAACAGAATGAGCAGCTCACCTCTCATATCTTCTGGTCAGAATCGGTCAGTCTTTGGTCACGTGACTCTCATAGATTCTATGCAGTGCACTGCACAGGAAACAGAATTAAACGTTTTTTCTCATGAGTAGGTTCTTCTAGTTCGAGTCATTCTGTCTTTTAAATCTATTGCACTGCATAGCGTCTATGGGAGTCACGTGACAAAAGAACGAATGATTTGGATTAGAAGACTCAAAGGTAACTACTCGTTTCTGTTTCCTGTACATTTTGCGATGCTTTGCGCATGTGTGCCCTGTAGGAAATGAACGATTCATTCTCCAAGACTACTTGTTCTTCTGAATCACGTTAAAAAAAGAACAAATCATGCAAAAAGAACAAATCGTTCATGAACGACCCATCAGTGATAAGAACACTTTCACACCATTTGGATACACTTTCTTACCCAATGTTTGTTTTTTATTTTTATTGTTTTCAATGTTGTATATTAACACTGAAGACACTAAAATTACGATGGAACAAATATAGAATTATGTAGTCCACAAAAGCATGTTAAATAACCCAGAATATGTTTAATATTTTTGGTTCTTCAAAGTAACCACCTTTTGCTTTGATGATACTGTAACTCTTGATAATCTTTGAGTCAGCATTGAAACTCAGTGTGTTGAAGGAACCCCTACGACAAATACAGTACACACTCACTCACTCACTTATTGTCTGTACATGTACTTTGCACAATGACAATAAAATTGAATCTAATCTAATCTATACCTCTTTATCCTGTATACAGGGTTGTGGGGGGCCTGAAGACTTACAGCACGAGGCAGAGTACACCCTGGACAGAGTGCCAATCCATCGCAGGGCACACACACACACAAACACACACACTAGTTAGCCTAATCAGCATGTCATTGGACTGTGGGAGGGAAACGGAGTAGCCAGAGGAAACCCACCAGGGACAGGGCCACCATGGACACAGACCCGAGGTGGAAATCGAACCCTGAACCTTGATGTGCCAGGTGACATTGATAACCACTAAGCTCAGGACAAACAGGACACACTTTTGCAACCATGTTGGAGTATCTGCCCCATTCCATGCATTCCGGTCTAGATAACAAATTCATCTCTATCAAACTTAGCCTATCATGTGACATCACTTAGTTTAAAAGCCTAAACAGATAAATGCACTGTCGATTTTAATAAAGAGAGTGCATGAGCACGCATATCTATTTGGCTTGGTTACTCTCCAAGCATGCCAGTGCAATCGTAAACATTTCTGGTGATGAATGCTTAAATGGAGTGGGAAAGATGATGGAGGATGAATGTGAATGATCCTCCACATTCTTGTTCAGATAACTAATAACAGGAAAACATCTTCCATATGAGACTATTTGCTTTTCACTTCTGCATTTTTGTAATTAGATCACAGTATATAAATGACAGTTGAGCGCGCAGGAACTTGCACGCATCTCGTTTGTGTGTGTGTGTGTGTGTGTGTGTGTGTGTGTGTGTGTGTGCACGTGTTTGTGCTTACAGCAATGTGGCAGTCTGCAAAGATGCCTTCAAAAGATGTTATCATTTAGGGGATTTCTGCAGTGCCATGAAGATTTTAATTGAAAGGGAAATAATTATTAGTGTCACATTTTTCCTGGAGAGACTTCAAATGTACAACATACAAAAAAAATAATCTACAGAGAATTTTAAAGCATATTAATCATGGAAATTCAAATGAACAAAATAAATAAATAAATATGAGGAAATCTACCATACACATACTGTATGAGGAAATTGTGTGCTGCCAATTATTATAATAGTAATAGATAGCACAATATACTGTACAAAATATACAATGCATTGTTCTTAAACAAAAAAGGTTTTTGGTGAAGCTAATTTAACTTTTAGACAGCATTAGTGAAAAACTGTCATCATTGCAGCTGCATCAAACTGCATCATTTATTATTTTCCTAAAACAGCATGCCCCCATCATGTTTTTTTATCATGTTATGTGTCATGCAAATACTCCAGTCTGGGGCTTGTTTTTTTTACACACAAGTTTACATTATATATTCCCAAGAAATGACATGTATATATAGCACGTTTACCTATTATCCAACTAAATCTCTCTGTTTTGCTCAAAACTCAAAGCGATGTAACCTTGAGGCCCTTGAAGCCGATGTGTGCATGTGAAATGGCAGAGGCTCTGGAATCTATCGATTCGCAGTGGGCCCTACACGATGTGCACCACAATTACTTCCATAAGCGCAGGCAGACTGTGGTTTGAGTGTATGACGGTTTCCCCCCAGACTCCTCTCTCTTCCTTCCTATCCCTGTTTCAGTCTCTCATTCATGTTCCCTCTCGCTCTGTCTCCTCATGCGCGGTCTGACACGCTGTCCATGCCGCAGCAGATGCTCTGGAGCATGGCTAGAACTGGAGGACTCAAGCCTACGTGCATAAATAAAAACCAGTCTTTCATGCCAGTCCTGTTTACTTTTATGTTCCCCCCAAAACCTCCTAGTGTTTATGAGAGAGCAAATATATTCAAAACATTTTCTAGCCACAAAATTAGTTCTTTTCAAGCGTACCCCTTCAGGACCCTGGGTGTTGCCATGGAAACGAAACGTTTCTAATGTAAAACAAATATTAGTTCTCAACCTCATCCTCTCTTAAATCTTCCCTTCAGCTTGCCATTTTTTAATATTGCAATTTATAGTATACAGGAGATCTCTCTCTCTTTAACTTTTAAAAAAATTTGGCCTCATTTTAAAGTGGCGCTGTAAATGAGAAAATAACAAATAAACTGTAGTTGACCTTTTATAGTGAAACAAGTAAAAGCAATGCGAAGAGGAGAAACTGAGCAAGGATGGGAGTTGCTCCTCCAAGCCAGAATCAAATTTACTTTCTCTCGCTCGCTCTGGTTATTCACCAGGGCACTACCACCATTATAAAATCTCATTACTGTATGATTCATGGTCCTTCACTGATACTTTAGTGTTTTGCTTCAGTCAGGAAGCCATATATTATTGTGTATGTCTTGACCACATAAATGGCAAGATCAAGTTAGAAGAGCCTCATGGTACACACACACACACACACACACACACACACACAGAGAGAGAGAGAGAGAGCGCGAGTCTTACTATACAGTGTATATGATATACACAGTATATCCTGGGAAATATCTGCTTATCTGAGATGGAGAAGAACATGACAGTGTAATATAAAATGTGATTAGCACTTGCATGACTAAGTTTGGATTTTGTGGTATTTTAAGGAGTCAGATATTTAGGGTCAGTCCAAATGTATGATATCAAAGATAAACTGCACTGAATCCTAAATCACTAAACTAAAAACTAAATTGTATTTAATTTGTGTTTTAGTCCTTTGAAATAATCCTAAGGCAATTTTTCATACTATGATACTTTAAGTTAAGAAATGTACTGTATATACCCAAGAATAGTGAAAAGTGAACTTAATAAAGGTCAAGCAGTTTTGTGTATAATAATGTTGTGTGTTAATTCACACTCATTCCCTATACTGCTTATCCAGTTCAGGGCCATAGGAGACCTATCCCAGGATACTTGGGGAACAAGATGAGGTACACTCTGGACATTCTGGACAGGATACCAGACCATCGCAAGATGCACAAGCACACACTCACATACTACAGGTAACTTGGAAATGCCAATTAACTTGCTCAGCATGTCTTTGGACTGTGGAAAAGAAACCTGCAGTACGCAGAGGAGCACATGCAAGCAAATAGACTTCTAACCCTGACCCTGGAAGTGCCATCCTGTCTTTTTTTCTAATTCACATTTTTTTTCAGTATTTCAATTACAAAAAAAACAAGATTTTTGTAATCCACCTTTTGGATTAATCTGTACTGAGAAAGAAACAGCAAACTTTTTATTTTTATTTTTATATTAATCAAAACCTATATTTACTGATATTATGACATCAATAAGAGGATAATATAATATACATATTATATTAATTCTTCTGAAAGAACTAGCTCCAAATATTTTCAGCCCTGTTCTTAGGGAAGGATTTATGGTTATGTTTTACCGGCAGGACTGTACTGTACTGTAGATCTGATGGTGCATTGAAACCACAAAAGCTTGGTGAAGGCAAGAAAAACCAGCATGGTCTTAAATTTTGGGGGGTTGTGCTCAGTGTTTGGCACAGTGCTAGCGATTATACCTTTTCTTATGTTTTCTTACTTTGTATTTAATGAAACTAAATCAAACGTTCACGGTTGCAAATTCATAAGAATTAACTCATAGGATGAGGTTAAAGAAACCAGAAATACTTTTAATGTCATTGTGCCAGTGTTGAAAAGATTGCTCGAATCTCTACATACTGTATAAATAGCTTTGGTAATTTTCTCCAATGTCTGTTTCTTGGTTTCTTTTTAAGTTAAATGGTGGTAGCTTTGAATCTTTTTTTGCTCAATCAGATATTTTAAACAGAAGCCATTAGACTTCACTCATCAAATGACTAGGTTAAAAAAAAAAAAAAAAGGCAAGGGTGAAGACTCAAAGTTATATCTGAGTAATTTTTTGTATTTATTTGCCAGAAGTGTGTTCCATTTGAACAAACCTAAGTGTTTCCATCCAGCTATGAGAGTGATTACGAGTTCATTGTAATATACTGAATATATTATGACGCATTATAAAAGAACAGACTTGAAAACCAAATGGTATTCATCATATAATTAAAAACAATTCATGGACATAACTCAGAATGCTGACTTCACAGATACTTTCTGGAAACAACTGGATCCATAGCTTTTCCCTGGGGACCATGGGACAGTCATTAAAAGGAAAAAAAAATCTTTCAAGTTTATTGAGAACAATATGCTTTCAGAGCCCCAGGCATTCATAGTGGAATGCAGAATCTGTCTTCTATTAAGACTGTGTTATGAACTTATAAAAAAAAAAAAAAAACAGCTTATTAAATCATTGTGCTTTGCAGTGCATGAGGCTGTGGAGAAAAACTTATGAAAAATATATAGTGCTAGATTGTACAGCTGTGGCCAAAGGTTTTGAGAATGACGCCATTTTTTATTTTCACAAAGTCTGCTGCAGATGTTTCTATGGTATTCTTTTATTAACAATTACATTAACTTTATGCATACATCAATATTTGCAGTGTTGACCCTTCTTTTTCAAGACCTCTGCAATTCACATTGGCATGCTCCCAGTCAACTTCTGGGCCACATCCTGACTGGTGGCAGCCCATTCTTGCATAATCAATACTTGGAGTTTGTCAGAATTAGTGGGTTTTTGTTTGTCCACCCGATGCCTCTTAAGAATTGACCACAAGTTCTCAATGGGATTGAGGTTTCGGGAGTGTCCTAGCCATGAACCCAAAATTTCAATGTTTTATTTCCCAAGCCACTTAGTTATCAATTCTGCCTTATGACAAGGCTCTCCATCATACTGGAAAAGGCATTGATTGTCACCAAACCCTTCCTGGATGGTTGGGAGAGGTTGCTCTCTGAGAATGTTTTTGTACTATTCTTCATTCATGGCTGTGGTCTTAGGCAAAATTGTGATTGAGCCCACTCCCTTGGCTGAGAAGCAACCCCACACATGAATGGTCTCAGGATGCATGACACAGGATTGATGGTTGCAGATACCTTTTCTTCTCAGAAGAAGCTTTTTTCCTGGATACCCCAAACAATCAGAAAGGAGATTCATCATAGAAAAGGACTTTAGCCTCAGCAGTAACCTTTTGCATAATATCAGTCTGTCCCTGATGTAGCTTTCCTGCTGCTGTTCTCAAAACCTTTGATCTTGTAAATCTTGGTGGAATAGATTATAACAGACAACATGCAATAACATGCATTCTCGATGACTGATTATATGTTGAAGATCCCTGACGTTAAAGTAGTTAAAGATAATTCTTATTTTCTGCTTATTTCAGGTATCAATATGTTAAATATTAGCACATTTTGTTTACACATCACCATCGCCAATACCATATTTGTAGCTGTCATGCAAGTTTTTCCGCATTTTATTCTAATAAAATAAACATTGAAACATTGACATTAAAATTAGAATTCAGAAATGTCAGGGCTATAGAGTAAGAATCACTGAGGCAGGCAGGGTGGGGTTTCTTTGGGACAGGAACAACCAGGGAAAAACTCCCTGAGATGACCAAGAAATCTTGAGAGAAACCAAACTCAAAAGGTACTGTATGGATCAGATTGTACAACAACAAGCAAATCTCTTTTAGAACTGTGTGCTGTTACTGTATATGGTAAAAAGTGCAGGGTACTTCTGGTTAACAGGAAGTTTACTTTTATACAGTACTCAACATACGTGGGTACTCCATTAATCAACATCTCAATGAACACAAGAACAATTTCCAAATTTTTGACAAAACTGAGTTTAATAGAACATTCGATTAGCTCATTACATGAAAGTAAGGTTAATAATATAACTTGGAAAATCTTGCAAAATCTTCAGTTTTATTTAAATTAGTTACTACTACATCTAGTATTTTGTATGACCTCCATTATTTGTAAAGACTTCTCCAAGTATTCTGGGCATGAAATGGACAAGTTGGTGACAAGTTACAACATTTCTTCTTCAAGAATGTCCTCTTTAAGAGCCTGGATGCTGGAGGAGAGTGATGTGATGCCATACAGTTTTGAAGCCATCAGTTCCAAAAACATTTATCTTTGTCTCATCACTCCAGAGTACAGAGTCCCAGTAGGTTTCTTTTTCAGCATGGGCCCTGGCAAATTTTAGGCGGGCTTTTCTGTGCCAGGCCTTCAGGAGAGGCTTCCTTCGTGGACGACACCCATGCATGCCATTCCTCTGCAGTGTACGCCATATTGTGTCGTCAGAACCAATCACCCCAGTTTGACTTTCTACTTCTTTAGCTAACCGCAGTGAACCTGCATGCTGATGTTCTTCAACCCTTTAATGCTCCTGTTGAAGTGCTAACTTCCGTGGACGGCCTGGACCTCTCTGTGAGATGGTTACATGTCCATCTTTGTTTTCGTAAATTTTTGTACATTTTTGTATCACTTTTACTGCAGCATTCTGACTGATAAGTAACACTTTGTTGATCTTTTTGTAGCCTTCACCTTTCTTGTGCAAAGAAATGATTGTCCTTCTCAGATCTTGTGACATTTCTCTTCATGAAATGGGAAGAGGCATTCTTTATCAAGTGACCCTTTTCTAATCAACTGTCTGCTAGACAACTGCTTAATGAATAATTAGACTCACCTATAGTTGAATTCTTGTTAATTAGGACTTTGTTGTCTAAATTTTGTCTGTTCTCCTAAGACTTTTATTGGGGTGTATTCATTTTTGAAACATGATCTTGAATTAATTTGTTAGGAAAAAAACTTTTTGCTGTTTGCAAATTATCAAATCTTGTTTGCAATCAATGGCCCACGTTTGTGGCAGTATTTTGTAGTGTCCCATAGAAAATGCTCATTCTGAGAAGGAAGTAAAGGTTTTCTGACAAATCTGTTGGGGTTTACTCATTTATGCTGAGCACTGTACTGTATGTTAGTAACACCAGTAGTGTGGACACATTTCATTTACACAAATATCTGACCCACAAACAAAGAAAATGGCTGTCCCATAGAGACCTGCTTTTTCAAGAATTGGGGGATTGCAAGTGTTTATTGTCACGGCAACCAGTTCTGGATTGCTTGCATGATAGTTATGCAATATAAATGCATAAAATATAGCTATATAAAAAATCAGGCATGTGGAAAACAGGACAGTAAAAGTCCTGGGAAATATGTTTTTCAGGACAGATAGTTAAAAAAAAAAAAAGTGACGGTCCTGGGGAAACCTGGGGAGACTGTTTTAAATAAATCAGGTTAAAATTTTAATCAAATTGAGGCAGTAGTCACATTACTACATTTTCATTTCCTCACTGTCAAATCAATCAGGAGTTTCTACAAAACACAAACTACAAAATAGCTCCAGTGTGTGTTTCAAACACACTTATTATAAATACAGTCCATTTAGTCTCTTTAGTTTAGGCCTGAGCTGCTCCAAGTCTTGTACATCAAAAACAGTTAACAATATCGGTGCCCTTTACAAGACTTTAACACTGTCAGGCTCCTTCAAATAACCACCTCCTTCACACTCCAGGGACGGCCGTATCTGTCAGAGTGCTGTGTAAACAGATGAGAGTATGTCGTGATATATAAAGTGTTATCTATGAGACTGGTAAAGGCTTGGATGGAAATGTGTGTGGGTGTGTGAAGCACTGGATTCGTCTGATGTCCCCGTCTCCTCCTCTGGGCCTCTGACATGCCAAACAGTGTGTTACTGATGAGCTGCGGCCCGCCAGCAATCTCCAACATCCGTCCCGTCTTTCCCCCCACCTTTGTCTTTTGGCAGTTTTATTCTCTCTCTCTCTCTCACATGGCACAAGTGGAGCAAAGCTGTCATTTTTTAACAAGTTATGGATGAAGTGTAGTCATATGAGGTGCAGATTGTAGTCTAAAATAAAGACTATAAGACACTGAGTAGATGTAAACAATGACTCTGTTTGAAAATAACTATAGTATACAGTACATATTATTACTGCATATACTGTACTGTATTATAAGCAGCTGCCAAGACTCATCTTTTTGAATTAGCATAAAAACTTTAGTGTCTGTTTTTGTTTATTTATTTATTTAAATAATATCAGTCACTTTAATGATTTAACTTCCACATCTGGATTGTCAACCTTTACTGAAAGATTTATTTTATTTTATTTTGATTCTATTTATTCTAGTTATTTTGTTTTATATTCTCTTGATCTTACAGTAATTGTCTTTTAATTTATTGCTCTTGTTCTTAATTATTTTTAAAATGCTGTTTTGAGTTTTTTTTTTACCTTGTATGTTAAGTGTAAAGTGTCCCTATAAATAAAATAAAAATTTCCATGTAGATAAAAACAAAAAAAAAACTCAATTAAACAATATGTAATTGTAATAAGAAAAAAATATACACTACCGTTCAAAAGTTTGGGGTCACTTTCTAACTCCATGATGGTTCCTGATTTTTATTTCTTTCTACA
>JAQQZS010000018.1:16139406-16166176 GCA_030068045.1 Platyallabes tihoni | reverse complement strand
TTTTAACAATTTATTTGTGAATTACTGTGTCAAATAAGTATTTGATCACTTGCTTATCAGCCAGATTTCTGACCCTCCAAGACCTGTTATTTTGCTTTTAAATAGTCCAGCTACACTCTGCTCATGATTCTAAATGTTGTGGCAAATTCTGGCTGGACAGATATACAGTAGACAGATAAACAGACTAAAATTTTTCTGAGACTTGTTTCAGGCATAGTAATAGAAACATATGGTATGACATGGTAATGCACATCATCAGAATAGCAGCAGTTGCAAAGCTCCTGATGTAAACAGGACTATGTCTTTTGGCACACTGACTTATGAAGGTCAGAATTTCCTGTGACTGTGCATGCAGCCTTGTGTGGCCCTGGTACATAACCACCCATAGTGATCCTTAAGTTCTTGGTTATAGGAAGACAAATTCTTATCCAAGCTCCCTTACTTTTGAGAATGATTGACCAAGCTTTTTGGGGAGTGGCCAGGACCAGAGAAAAATGATAATAATAATAATTGCATAGAGAGTTTTTTCATAATTAGGGCCCAAGCACTATGACATCAGCCCTAAGCTGTCATAGTGTGTGAAGGGCCCTATTGTTTTCCTAAGATTTCTTTTACCCACCATTTTGGGGGTCTTAAAAAGCTCAAAAACTCATGGCAAAATAGGCAGGCAGGTTGGAATCTGTTGCCATTAGGATGCCTGAAAGACATCATATTAAGTGACATTATCTTGAGTGACATCATAGTATGATGCTTTTTTCCAGCATTTGAGGCTTTTTGGAGATCTAAACATAAAATTCCCCACATTTATAAAATTATGTCATAATGGGTATAGGTATGTCCTCTTCAAATGTATGTGCCCGGTGTGCCCATTGTCATTCTGGAGCACCAGAGTAGGCAAAGGTTAGGCATAGCAAAATGTGGCTAAATAAACAGAATGGAAACTGTTAATTTCAATGGGATTTAATTAAAAAATAAAACCAAAATAAATCACATCCAAATGCTTCTTTTTGCACCATGTCTGTATATTGTGTGTTTATAAAGGAAAACAAGCCCTACAGGGTTCTGGGTAATGCAGGTCAGGTCACCAGAGGAAGATGAATTATATAAACTGTTTGCATGTTTTAAAGAGCCTCAAGCGGTAAACTAACCCACTCGTTCCATTTCTGAAAACATACAATTCTGTCAACTGCCTAAAGCAACAGTGACATAAAAAGTAAATATCAGATTTAGTGAGTTTCCAAGTAAACCAAGATCAGCCCTTTTAAGAGTGGCATATTTTTTTTCTTTTTAGGGCCATGTATTGCTAAAATCATTTCATGAACAAAGTATAAACATTGTAATACTGTACAGAGAGAGTTCATGTTATCATAGATAATAAGCTTATATAATGTATATACAAGACTTAAGTTTAAACTTAATACCGTTAACTCCTCAGATGTGGGCCAGTTTTCTCCATGCACAAATTAATCCAAGTCATCATGCTATTCTGATCTGCCTGTCAGAAATCAGTAAAAACATTTAAGACACTTGAAATGTAATCTGTGTCAGCATACCTGGCTCTAATTCGTATCTCCCTGGAACACTGGTGTATGGAATTACAGCTCTGCTATTGGCACTATGATTAATTGTCTGCTATAAATAAAAATGAAGGTGCATATATTTAATACTTCATGATTGAAAAAACAAACAAACAAACAAACAAACAAAAATAATAATGTTTTAGGCAGTTGCACAAATGGTTTTTGAGAAGATTCTTCTAAATTTTGGAGCTTTTATGTGTCCATGGCACTCAGATTATTGCTGTCAACAGTAAAATGATCATTCCAATAAAAAGATAAGCTTTTGGTAATGCAGGGTCGGAGTGTGTGTGTGATTTTAATCATTGCTTTTCCACTGTCCCAGTACATCCACTGAGCTCTCTGGATCCAAGATCAACGGTCACAGAAGCCAAATGTCCATGGGGCCGTGGAGTATTGAAAATGGCACTGTAGCCTGTCAGACTGGTGTTCAATCCTAAACACAACATAGATGAGACAAATTACATGAAAATGTAGCACAGATGAATTGGAGAATCACGTTTACAGTTGGGGTGCGAAATTTACATACACTCATCATGAACATGAATATCATGACGATATTGGACTTTCAATGATTTCTTTGAAGTGGTCTTTTATAGGGTAGTATGATTGTACAACAAAAATCTTACATTGAAAAAAAAAAAAGAGGTTTGAGCACAAGGCTTGGGTTTTGTGATCATAACACAGACTCATAAATGGACATACACGCATTGGATTATTAATTCAGTGGTGCTGAAATTCCAGAAATTTATTTTAATTTTACCTCTCAACTTTGTTAGTGAATAGGATTGACTACAACTGGGAGCTTCATTCAAACAGTTAAGCAAGGCTAAAACAGTCACTCACAATAAAGAGGAAATTAGTTCAGATGCTGAGAAACAACTGAGGAATCGCCAAGGACTGGAATGAGTTTTACATTGCCATGGACTGTTAGGCTGTCACGCAAGAAAGTAGCCCCTGCTCCAGAATCAACACTTCAGCTAGACTAATGTCTGCAGATGGTGGAATGTTTTGACCAGACGTATGCTTGGAGAAGTCAAGGTAACACATTTGACTATGTAACTAGGTAACAGTATCAGCTGTTAAGCATGGTGGTGGAAGTATCATGCTTTGGGGCCTTTTTGCTGCCAGTGGATCTGGTGCATAGCAAAGTGGATGAAATAATAAAGGAGGAGAATTACCTTGGAATTCAAACAAACTTGGACAAATTAGAGCATTCCAACAGGACAATATACCTAACCACACATCAAAACTAGCTGTGAAAAGGATAAACCAGGTTAACTTTAAACATGGATCAAGGCTCCAAATGCATAAAGTTTGAGTCTGTGCTAGGAAACCAACAAATATAGTTGAACTCTACTAATTCTGCCAAGAAGAGTGGTCAAACATTATTCCAGAATTCTACCAGAAGCTTGTTGATGAATAACCAAAAGGTCTGCTAAAGGTGAAACTTTCTAAGGGATATTCAAACAAATATTAGATGTGCACTATTTACTGTACAAGTTTGACTGTTAATTTCAGAAACCTCAAACAGTGGAGTTTTCTTCTTTTGAAGATGTATGTTGTACAATCATCTTAGATAAAAAAAAAAAAATAAAAAAAAGACAAGTTAAAAAATTAATGTTCATGATGTTCACGTATGTAAGTTCTGACCATAACTGCATGCCTGTTCTGTCGTGACACACTCCAGGACAAGGGCTGTAAGTGGTTCAAGACTAACACCAAAAATATCTACGCAACAGCCAGGATAAGACCAGCATGAAAATGACTTCAACATGCACTGAGAAGCTTTCTGTACAATGCATGCCAGTCATGGAGAACAGGCCAAAGCTGAAGAAGACCTTCTGTTCCCACAGATTCACAAAGAATGACAAAGAAGCATGGATTTAACTCTAAAGCCAGTGAAAAAACAAACAGCACAAGGACACAAACCCATTCGGATACAGCATGAAAAAACAAGCATCAACAAGATACAGCAATAGTGCCTTGAGACAAATTGAAATTGGTTAAAAAAAGAGCTCCAGTGTGTTGCCCAGAAACCTGCCAGATTAGACTAAAAGATGCAACTGATTAAATCTAATAATGTATGGCTAGTTAGTTAGTACAATGTTATGATTAAGTGTATGATTATATAGCACACTGTAAGCTCTAATGTTGTCTTTGAACAATACACACAACAAATAAAATCTGACACTGGCTAGCATACTTATTCTCTCCTGATATGTTTAACCATCAGTGTACTACTGTATGGAGTGCAAGAAGAGGAGTTACATAACAGCTTTGTACCAAACTTAATCAATATTTCTACATACCTGCATTATCTGTGTATGGTACAAATTGTGCCACAGCGAATGAGAGTAGTACAGCATGTGGTGGAGTAAATAAGGAAAATGACAAACCGTGAGTAAGCTAATTTTAAAGCGATGATTTCTGTATGGAAAAATCCAATCCAGGTGTAATCAGTAAAGATCTACAGCATTGTGCAGCCCAAATGAAGTGTCCCATAATGACAGAAGGAGAATGAAAGTAGAAAGGAAATGACACTACAATTTCAAAGCACTAAAGGAAGTTGATGCTGCTGAGACACTCACACAAGCACAAAACAAACCCATTACAAATACACAGCTAAACTAGCACAGATCAGGGCAGAGCGTGCAGGACAGTCCAGGTATGGAAAGCACAGCGGTTCTAATAGAGGCTCACCTACGCTCCCTCCCTTACCTGCGTCACTGGTCACCTTCGCTAGATGAGATCTCCGTCTCTTTATGAACCACTACTTTGGTGACCGACATGTCTGGGTGCTGCTCTTTGATCTCTTTTATGGCCTGAGCCAAAGCCTTGTTTAAAAAAAAATGCCACATAAGACCAGCAGGGGGCACACAGGAGAATCACCACAATTAGGATAAGAAAGAATCAGTCAGTGAATTAATGTTAATAGGATTCATTGGTTAAACATTTTGCTGTAAAATTACATCCTTTTAATGCACAGAGATTTAAAGATCTGAAGCTTAAACAATAACTTAAAACTAATTTAAAAAGTACATTTGTGATTATTTTGAGATTTTTTTTATATTGTTAAGATTTATTTAAAACAGAAGCAAAGCCAAAACCATAACCCTGCAGTTAATTACTCACAGGCTCACACCTAAAAACTCACAAAAAGGGAAATCCACTTCTAATGAACGTCTAAGCACTCGGTTTGTGTGTGTGTGTTTTAGTTTTGGGTAAGAACCGAAGAATTGGCCAGATTTAGTACCTGGTCATGATCAATGTCGGCATCACCAGAGATGACGATCCTCTTTTCGATCCTTGTCTCTGAGATGCCTCCCTTCACCGTCTGAAAAAAGATGTCAACAATGCATGAATACAAATGGCTGTGAAAAAGAAATGATGCAATTGACTGAAATAATGTCAAATATTCAGAACATTTGTTCTCGGCTGACTAAGTGATTAAAACTGCCTTCCCTGGTTAACTTCACTGACCTTTGTTATTTGTGTTGTGGTCGTGGTGCTGTTGTTCTCAGAGGTGATGGTCTGCGCGCTCATCAGGACTCCAGGGTCTGTGTCACTGTCGGCATCCACCTTCCCACAAACAGAAAACGTCAAATCATATAAAAATATTCCGGAAGTAATTTAGAAAGGTACTGTGCAGTACCGGTCAAAACTGGTCTGGTACTATAATGTTATAAACTAGGAAGCGATTTATAAGTACAATTACTAAAAGTTTTCAAAATATGAATTAACCAAATACCTCGGCCGACTCGTATGTGATGGTTTTGGTCTCGGTATGAACAATAGGCACCTCACTGGTCATCGACTGTGATGGCTCCTCTGGCTTCTTCGACTCCTGCACAAAATAGACAGATCAGGGGATGAGGAAAACATGACTAGACGCAAACTCTGCTCCAAAAAAGAATAATAAAGCTGCAAATTCATATTATTAGCATTATTGGGTGACGTATAAGGTATACCTCACCCAATAATGCTAATGATATGGATTTGCAGTTTTATTATCCTTTTATATACTAAATCGCCTTTATTTTACTGAAAAACTTAATCAGACACAATATTAAACCATAAAACCTACAACATGCACTTAAATGTTGTGACTAAGCTTTCTACTGAACACAGTGAAATAGATTTGTTTCTAGTTCATGCTAATGTACAGTATGTGGCATCACTCCAGTGGTCATGCAATGATTTACACACAGATCAAAGGTCACTTCAGAAATAAGACAAAGCAAAGAGGAGGACAGAAGTCATTTTTAGAATTAGTCAGAGTTTGTGATAGACGTAGAAAGACTGTGATGTTAAATCATCCAGGTTACAGTACTTCTCCAAGATAGTGGCACTAACTGTGTTCACTTCCTGTAGAACGTCTTCGACTTTGCTCTCGTTATTTTTTCCATAACCAGACGTAAACGTTTCTTCCTCTTTGCTTTCACAGTGTAAAGTCTCTAAAGGTATGGAGTTTTCATAACCATCTGTGTGACCTTCCTTGCTTTCATGAGGAAAACCATGAAGGTTAATGCTCAAATTTTCTCTTGGCTCATGAGAAAAGTTTTCAATGTCTTCACAGAACAGCACAGATTTCTTGATAAGGGTATGGTTTTCAACACTTGCAGACTCATCCTTTCCATATGGACAGATAAATTCCTTTTCAATTACAGGTGCCACTGAGTGCTCATCTTCACACTGACTTCCTTTAGGAGAAAACTCTTTTACTTCAGCATCTTTTGGAATCGTACCTTCTTCTGAGAGCAGAGTACCATCTTCATCTACCTCCAAATTATCATCCGCTTCCTGTACTGGCCACCCAGCTCGGGCCAGACCCAGAGATTGTGTTGTGTTGGTATGGGTCTGAGCCAGATGACCTTCCTCCTTAGTGGGTGATTGAGGAAGGGACTCTTCTTCCTCATTGTGTGCATTAATGGACAATTCTTGATCCATAGCAGGAGTCTGTCCCAGGTCAGAAGATGTGTGAACAGGAAATATCTTTTCCTTAATATGAGCCTGATCAAGTTCATTCTTCTCTGCATATTTCCCACCAGAAATTAATGGCACTGTGTCTAGTGCAAATGTAGCCTGCTTAAGAGATGCTTCTACCATGAGCACCTGAGCATCACCAGCAGAGGGCGCCATGGCAGTGTCTTCACTGTGGTCTGATTTAGGTACTGACGTCTCATTTTCAGTAAGTGAGAAGTCTTCTGATCTTTCACTGACTGATTTTGAATGCATGTCTCCAGATTCCAAATTCTGCTCCTCAGATAAACATGGAGCAGTTGGACAACCAACGTCAAAAGTAATCACTTCAATTGCCACATTATCTGTATCTTTAGGTGTCAGAATATTCACTAAAACTTCTGCTTCATCTTCCTTTACTACTGCGGCATCCTGTTGGTCACCTGATCTCTGCAAGAGATAAATGGCACCTCAGACCATCATCTATGGAAGTCTATTACAGATAGCGCTGTGCTGTGCATGGGTAGTGAGAAAATACAGAAACCCAGCACACAGAGTGTAACTGAGAGTGAACAGACAGTCCCTGAAACAGATAATGGTATTTCACGGATTTAAGATAAGACCTATATGCGTTATCAAGAATATTATGGGATGTTTTTAGTGCAGCGTGGAAAAGATAAACAGAAAAAATGAGGGCATGGACTAAAGAGGTAGAGCCTACAGGTTTTACATACAAAGGAAGTAAAATCCATTACAGTATACTCTCTCTAATCTTTAAGCTAAAGATTTATGTTTGACCAAAACTGTAAGACAAATTTATAGGAGTAAACAATTAATCCTTTTCACAGATTGTAGCCATATAAATTTTAACTGGAATTGTGGGTACGAGAAACTGAATAATGATAGAATACTGGGATGGCTGTACCTGAGCACTTTTACTAGTCAACTCAGTCTCTGTATTAATGGCATCTGTTGTAGAGGAGGCAGGGTTTAGACTAGCAGGGAATGAGAACGTCCTTGACTAACTTTAGCTAGGTAGCAAACTAAACTATGTCATGCCAGTTTATTGGCATGTCACTGGGCAGGTTTCAAAATTTGCTTTGAAAAGTTAAAAAAAAAAAAAGGAAAAACTTAACAGCATTACTAAATAGAACACTGATCAGAAAATACTACCAATGAAATGTTAATCTCTTTTTTTGTTTTGCAGTTCATTTCACTGCTTGTTGGCCCCCAAGTACACTCGGCTGAAGAAGCTACTTGGATGAGTACTAAAACGTATCTACCTAACAAAAGTAGTCCAGTTGACATTACTCAATTTCCAGATAACCTCACCTGGATGAGTGAAAATCTTCACAGATTCTTACGACATGCGCTTCTTCTTTAAGAGCTGAGGTCTGTCTTGATACAATTACCATCTTGTTTTTGTCTGCTATCTCTTGGCAAGTTAAAGCTGTTGCCATCTTAAGCTTAAAACAACAATAACAGAGGAGCACACAAGGCTCTTCCCATTCGAATTTTATCAAATATGGTGTAATGTTCTGGGACTGTCATGGTGTGAGTTTCATCTGGTGTTTTATTGTATTTATTTCCATCATAATGGATTTTGCATATGCTGTTTTCAAGGTCAGTGTTTCTCCTCATCTACATCACAACATATCCTGTACTAAATCCTAGAGGGGTACTAGCACACTGTATATAAAAAAGCAGGCAAAAGGAAGAACATACGTATTCACTGTGCGAGTGAATGGCTCCAAACAAACACTGTACAGCAACAGTACCAGCATATGCATGCAAAACAACAGTGTTTCAGTGTATATCACTGAAAGTATATCAGTGTTTGATATACATGTTAAAAAAAAAGACTTAAATACAGCACAGCATTCTATGCTAATGTTTACCATAAATTCAAAAATATCCTTAGGCAAGCCACAGTGTATTTGATGTTAATTTTTTTCTGACAAACTCCATACATATCTATGACATCATGTTAAAAACATTCTGTGGTTTCAGCAGTGGAACCCAGTGTATAGTGGGAAAGCAAGAACTGGCAATATTTTCCTAACTTCCCACAACCGCTATATCTGGACAACACTCCCTCTCCAGACATGGTCATTAAATACAAAAGAACAAAACACGGCCATCTAAAGAACTAAAAACCAGCACTGTTACAGATTGTGCTCGGACAGTACAATAATAGAACAGTTGATTTTAGTGCTACCTCAGCAGAGTCAGCCTCCGTCGGCTCTGTTGTTTCTTCCGAAATGTCCTGAGGAGGTTCAGATTTGGCATCTTCTGCAGTCTACAAAGAGAAACGGGCAAACAAAAAAAAAAATTATAATGAGACTTGTTGAGTTTACAATATTGAAAACCCAATGTACATAAAGATTACGGGTGAGGGTGTGCATGTTTGGGATGTGGTACGGATCATGCAAACCTCAAGACTTGTGCAAAAAAGAAAAACCAAAGGAATGAGAAACCCACAACAATGGCTTGTAACGTTCCCAGTACCGTTACACAAACCTGGTCAAATATTCTCAACTGTAGGGATTTAATAAAACACTTAACCACACCTTTTATATTATTTCTGACTCAGCAAATTCTGTGTAATTACTTAAACAAAACAAATTGCATAGCCTTGATATTCCACAGAAATTCAGAACAAGTCTAGAACAAGCACAAACAAGTCACTCTAAAACAGGACACTTCAATACCCTGTACTAGACAGTGTGAAGATAAAACCTCTCACACTGGCATGCATGTGCAGAACTTCCCGAGCCAACTATCCATCTTACTTCCTGTAAGAGTTTGATCATCGTCAAGCCAATCAAACGTGGACAGTTAGCAGGAGAAAAGTCCAGCCTCTTGCTCCATTCACTGCCTCCTGACAAGTCGAGGCACTTCTCCAAAAACTCTCTCTCTTCAGCGATGAGATTTATCTGCCTCTTTAGCAGCGCTTCAGACGGCGTGATGAGTCGGGGCATAAACCATATGAAGTTTATAGTGATTGTAATTTCATTGACAATCCTAAGGTTCTGTTTGGGTTACTCTACGTCTGAGGTTAAGAATCTACATCTACATCCACATTCATGAGTCAGATCTGCTGAAACATTTCACCAGAATGGGTAAAATGTTACGTACCATGCATCAAATGCTTCAAGAGAACCTCCAAATCCAACACTAAATGCAGGAAAATATTAGTTTTTACACCATTTGTTATACAACAGGAAAGAGTAGAAGCGGGCCAAGTGTGAGGGATTCAGATTAAAGGATTAGTTTATCGCACCAACACGCCTGATCCTTTTTCTCAAAAGCTTCCTTTCCATGGCAACACCCACGCAAACACTATACACATATTGCTCCACACGTGCAAACCTCCAACACGAGATTACTGTGTTTGATAAACACATCACCCCCCTTTTTCTGCCTTATGATATTATTCTAGGAGGAAAATAAGAGATCAGTTTATGAAAAATGTCCCTTAATTAACAAATAAAGTACACTTGAGGTATGTCATTGAACAGAAAGAGTAAATATGAGTAAACAGATATGAGAGCTGCTGTTAAAAAAAAAAAAAAAAAATCTATTAACCAAACAAACTTGAGTGTTAACAACGTGGTGCATTTTCACCTACAATAGGAAAGGAATTGATTTGAATTTGTTTTTTTTAAGCAAGAATGGTAAAATGCATGTAAAACATCACAATGGTCAAAAACAAGTTTTAATTTTAACTTTACCCACAAATCTTACTCATCTAAGACCATAATCACTGATGGTTTAATGGAAGAAACAAGATGACATTGTGAGGGTCTTTTAGATGTAATAGTATGTAAAATCAGTTCGATATCATGCAACACAGTGGAATGAATAAGATCAGGACTGCTTAGGAGACTGCGATGGAGTACCTGCGATATCAGGTCTGATTCATCCTCTGGCTCAGACTAAAATCCAAGGTCAACATCATCAACAAGAAGAAAAAGCAGAGGAACAATGATTACCTGACATCTTCTAATAACCCCATAGACTGGAAAGGTTTTCTCTGATTTAACATTTATAATTTTACATAATCTACAAACTGAATATTATTCTTTAGTTAGTTTGTAGCCTCACTTACAGACAACAGCAGCTTAAATCTGAATAGTTTTATTTTGTAGTTGTCATAAACACAACCAAAGCTCCCAAGATGTCAAGCCCTTTTACCCACACCCCAAACAAACCTCGGTTGACGATGTGTCGTCAGTAGGATCACTGTCTGTCTGTCTCAAAGACAGGACAGTTTCCATTGGAAAGCAGCAATAGGGGGGAAAAGGTCCATCACATTAGACTGCTGATTTGCAGTATGAATCATGCCAAAGGATACAGATGGAATGATGAAAACAGGATGGTATAAAAAAGTATGAAAGTACAGTGTAGCATATGGAAAAAAACCTCCCATAATATTGAAGAGAAGCTTAGCTATTAAACAGCTATGCACACAAAGGCCAGTGTGAATAAAACAAATACGTCACAAAGTCATTGTATGGTTCTAAAATGGGAAGGATGTAGCTGGCAAAGTTTGGATACTTGATTGAAGGATGATTTACACCAGTAACTTTTTATTTCTATATGGTTGTGTTGGCAGAGATTTCAGAATGGATTCTTTAATTGCAATTTTTGTGCAAACCAAAATTAAATACAGTGGAACCTTGGATTACGAGCATAATTCGTTCCAGAAGTGGGCTTATATTCCGAAACACTCGTAAATTCCGAAATTTCTCGTGCGAAATTATGGAAACTCAAATTATTCGTTCCACAGCCCAAAAAAATAAATACATAAAAATAAATAAATACAAAATATAAAATAAAAATAAAACTTATTAACCTGCACTTTACCTTTAAAAAAAAAAAAAAACATAAATCCTGACAGATAAGTGTTTCCGTTTATGCACACAGGCGCTGTGTGTGTGTGTGAATCTAAAGTAAGAGGAGACTCTCACTTTCAGCCCCTCCCATCTCCCCCTTCTCATCTTACACAGTAAACCTTTCTCCTCTCTTATTTGAATTTCACACACACACACATACACACACATACAGGGGCACTGGTGGCTCAATGGTAGGTGTTTCACCTGCCATGCGGAAGGCCCGGGTTCGATTCCCAGCCAGTGCCCAAACACCCCAGCCACTGGATGCAGTGCCGGTCCCAAACCCGGATAAAATGGGAGGGTTGCGTCAAACCTGTGCCAAGTTGTTGTGCGGACTGGATATTCCGCTGTGACGACCCCTTTCCGGGAGCAGCCGAAAGACCAACAACAACACCACACACATACACACACAGACTAACGGAAAGACTACTTTGTCGGTAAAATTAGCAAGGAACATCGCTAATGACACTCGTGTGAGCGCATACTAACGGAATTACTGCTGTAAAGTAAAACAAACAAACAAATGAACCTGCACTTTTCTTTTGAAAAGAATCGTCACAGAGCAGTGTTTCTGTGTAGCGCAGAGAGTGTGTGTGTGAAGCCGAGAGGGGGTGGGGGGTGTAAAGGCGAGTGTGTGTGTGCACGGTGACAAATTACACGCGCGCTTTAACCTCTCTAATGAGACTTTCTTTTGCTTTACACGCGTGTTATATTAAACAGTACACGTGCGCTGTACACACACGGTTACAAAAACAAAATAAAATGTTTTATATGTGTTCACAGTGTTATAGTAAACAGTACACGCGTAAGAATTATACCAGTAAGAAACGCGCACCAAGACCCAGCAGGGGATACGATTACCCACAATTCTGCAGCGCAAGAGAGAGAAAAACCATCGACTCAGTTGTGATCACGTGACGCTCGGCGTCAAAACAAGAAGCTCATGAGTGATACATGATACTCGGTACTCGTAAACCAAGACTTGTTCGTTTTTCCAAGTCAAAATGTATAAAAAATCTTTGCCCGCGTTACTCGCAATCCGAGGTTTCACTGTAGGGAGAAATATTTTTGGTTCAGAAATGTGTAAAAGAAAACCTTTAGTTTTAATAAGTACATATAATTTCAGGTCACCAGAGATTTAAATCAAGGAACATTTTACAGGGATTTATAGCCATCTCAAAAACAGGCAAAAATTTTGGGGGAATCTGGACCTTCGGGATTACGGTCAGTAACTGCCCCCTGAACTGTTCTGATGTTGGGTGTACCTAAGCAGTTACAGCTATATGCTCTGATTGTGAGTGAAATCATAATTTATAAAACAGACCTACAATAAAATCTGAATGGATTTCAGAACATGTGCATGTTTTCACTCTGTGATGATGCAGATTGATATTTCATAGCACTTCATACCCACCTGCCCCCCACCCCAGTCTCATGCATGCAAGCATGTCTGGTACAAAAAAAGGTTAATGTGTAATGTGAAAATGATGACTGGTGATACTGAGATCACAACAAAGAGACTTAACGACAGCCTGAATTGCCACACACACACACACCTCGTCATCTGAACTGTCTTGAAAGCTGTTGCTAAAAGAGGAGGTGAGTGATGCGGTCTTGGGTTCCAGATAGCAGAGGCAAAGTGCCAGCGGGAAGGAGAGCGTAAGTGCGTAGGGTACAGAGAAAGAGGTAGACAGCAGAAAGAAGAAGATGAAGAGGAAGCAGGGCACGAGTGATGGTGACTTGATGGGCAGGAAGTGTTGAAAGCTCTCAGGCATGAAGTTCAGCTCAGTTAAGTCAGGGAAACTCAGATAGCCATCTTCGTCCAGGAGAGAAGACAGGTCTGGAAGGTGCAGGGAGAAGGAGAAAAGTGTTCCCCCTTTGGGACGACTCTGGTCTGGAATCTCCTTGCCCTTTGCCGGGCTTGCTGAGTCTGCGTGCTCAGAACTGCTCCTTCTGCGCTTCCTCCTTCGCACTTTAGTGGAGGAGACAGGGGATGAAAGGAGGGTCTGCTCGGAAGCAAGAGGAGAGCACTGATGAAGATGGGAGTGATGACAAAAGTCGAGGAGTGATGGGTGGATGAGGCCACAGGGACCATGGAACATGACAAGTGAATCAAAGTGCACACGCATCAGTGTTAGGTGAAAGAAAAAGAGTAAAAAGAGAAGGTAAATTAGTAAAAAGATCAAATATTGTACAGTATAAATATCACAGGTATCAGTATCAGACATGCCCATATTTGAAACACATCAACAATACAACAATATTTTTAAAACTTTAATTACATAATTTCCAATCTTAAATAAGAGTAATACTCCATTACACAAGAATACTTTACAAAAAAATATAAAAAATCAGACCTCACAAATGTTTTTTTTTAGAGCTCACTTAGTGTTATAGTTATCAATTCAGGCAGAACTGAAGCGTCAGGAGAAAACAGGGAGAATTTCTATTTCCTCACACACTCAGTCCATTTCTGTGAGAGATCCTTCAAACACGGTGTGGAGTTTTAACAAGGCTATTTAAAAACAAACTATCCAGTCAGATGAGGTAAGGAGGAGATGTTATGAAACTCTGATTACCTCTGCAACGGGAGTAGAAGGGGCAGGCTCAGGCGTTTCTGTATCAGGAGTGTTTTCAGTTTCGACTGCGTTTTCTTCCTCTGCCTTTTTCTCTGGCGTTACCGTGGTGATGAGGGTCCCTGTGGCAAAAGCTGGTTTGCAGTCCTTGATCAAGTTGTCATTGTTGGCCATGGCTGAGGCATAAAAAAAAGCGGCCCCCCGGGGGGGGATGTGAAAACAGTTAGACTGGCAAAAGGTCACCATGACACTGAATATGTGACGCTGGAATTTTTCTCAAAGAAATACACCTTGGATGAGATGAAATTGGATCAGGAACAAATTATAAAGAGCATAAAAGCGTTATGGTATTTTAATACCTTAGTGCACACATGCAAGACAATTATTAAAACATGGCAACCTGCAGTTTACCGGACGCTTAGGAAACAGGAACATCTACAGCTTAGCTCACTTCATATCAGTTTACTTACTTCATTGTTTTAAGGAGACTTTCTATAAGTCTATACCTGTATTAACTCTTCTGTGCATAAGATTCAAAGCAGGGATGAACCAATGTAAGACCCAAACCAATATTGACATCAGTTACTGTAACTGGTATGCACTGGATTTACTTGCTGGATTAATAGTCAAACTATTACATTACCTATATCTAGACTGCGGGTGGTGGTGAGCCGTTTGCTGGAGGAGCGTTGGAACAGCGGTGCAGGCCGAGAGATCTGTGAGCTGGCACGCCGTGTCTGCGTCTGCGTCCTTCCACTGTAACGGAACTTGGAGCCCAGCGACAAGAACTTTTTGGCAGGAGCTTCAGGAGCTACCAATCTACAGGAAAAAAAAGGCAGTGACGATCAAGCACCACACGTGGGGAGCTATAGAGGTTTTATCCACCGTCGATAATTCCCAAAATAATTTTTTTCTAAAATAGCCTTTAATACTTTTTAGGAACAGCATAGGATTGCCTTTAAGTTTTTTCCTAAGAGCTTTCTTACGCAGACACAGATGTTTCTGGTCTGTTCTGTGTTTTTACCTGAAAAACGTGTGATGCTCCACGCACACTTTCCACAATCTCTTTGCTGCTTTGTGATTTGGAAGTTTGAAACCGATAGTGCTCTCAAACTGCTCTAACTAGGAAAAAACAAAAGAAACATCTCTTCATTACAGGAAATTCCTCATCAGACATAGCTCCAGTTAGATAAATATTTTCGAAATAACGTCTTCCCATGAATCTATCAAAGCATGAGTAATTTGTTCCACTTCTTGGCAAATACCCATCATCAAATCACTTCATAAGAATATCAAGTGCCAAGTGTTTCACCTCTCCAGGGCGTATCTTGATGTAGAAGTTGTTCCGCTTGTAGGATATCTTGAGGATTTTGGGCCAGGCGAAACGATTTATGCGCAGTCGGTCCCTGTAGATGAGAAGGCCGCTGCCACACACACCTAACATAATCTCCACTCCCTCTGAATCCTGAGTAAAGAGAAATAAATGGAGTGTGAGGAGAGCACGGCAGGAAAAAGGAATTAAATGACTAGCACAACTATGACTGATTGAAACAGAAAGCTTTCAGGGGATGTAGGGACGAATGAACATAAATCACTAATTGACCTACACCAGCTCACACAGGAGGGACAGGCAGCAATAAAGAAGCACAGGAAGTGACTGAGTTACTGCAGGACACACACACTGGGGGTGACTATCTAATGAACCAGAATATTTAGCAGGAGTTTAGAAAGCCCTTTTTAAACTACATGCACAGTTTTCTTGCCACATTCAGCACAGTTATGTAGAAATTCTGAAAAGATGTTCAGGCGTGTGTAGGCTTTAATGACAACAGTGCAGAGGACAGAAAGGTGAGGGGGAAAATCCTGCACAGCACTGCAACGCAGCATTTGGTGAATAAATTCTCTCTTTATTCAATTTCATGCTCATGCAAAGAATACACAGGCACATTCGACGGCACACACGCATTTACTCGAATTGATACACTGAACCGATAATGATGCATGCAAAATACGTTCATAATGTCAATCATGTCACATGAGAACGCAGTAGAGTAAGATGACGCAATAGACACTTAGATGTATGTAAATATACACACGAGACTAAGAAACATCACCGCATCTTACCTCATCTTTAGCCAGTGCTAAGCTCTCAAAGAGCCTCCCTATTAACTACGTCATTGACGGGCAGAAAAAAGGGAGAGAGAGAGAGAGGGGGGGGGGGGGGTGCACAGAGCGAGCTGAGCCAATAGCAGCATAAAAATGGGAGGTGCATTTACATTCAATGGGGGAGCTATGGGGGAGCTATGGAGCTGTAGAGTCAGATGCATTGCATTCTTTCAGTTATATTTTATTTCTCCTACATCCTTGAGTTCCAATATTTTTTCCACCCACAGTACACATCATCATATGCAGTTTGTCTACCATTTCTTGAAAATTATATAATAATTATAAATTCAAAATATTACTACAATTATGAAAAAAAAGAAAATGCATGTATGGATTTCTTTAATAGTGTGCAGTTATTAATATACAAACTTACTCTAATTTGCAATGTCATAAAATGATTAAATACACCCAACCAAACAAATACATATTTTTATTCCTAAGAATTTCAAGACTGAAAGCTTTATTACTGCAGGTCCTTTATATCTTTCTTTCTCATAAAAGAAAAGCCGGTGGTCTTCGTGTCAGTATCAGTACAGATTCATACATAATAAAAGCTGATATCGACATGCAGAATGAAAGCAGGCAGCGGTGACCAAGAGCAATGTCGGCATGGACGCTTCTAGATACACAGCATCCACAGAGAGAGCGTGTTAATTTGCATGTTAACACTCTTTGTTCGTATACCCAACCTGCGTATTTATATTTCAGGAGCGCAGTCAGGTTCTAATCTGTTTTTGACAGGAAACCCTTAGATTAGGGTTACACAAGTAAATCATCATTCCCAGCCCTACAACGCCACACACACATACACACACACATCATTCCGTACACACTATTTCACATTTAGAATGTACATAAGTATATAAAAAAATAGAAGACAAAATTAAATCCAATAAATAAAACAAAGGCAGCCATTATAGTTAACTGGACTGCCATTAGGTGGTGCTACAATACCAACAGCATGCCAGATATTGTAAAATCATAAGTGTTCAATATTTCACTTATTGATGATGATATTTATTTTCAAACAAAAACACCAACTGAAAAAAAAGGGCAGGTCAACCTTTCACACATGAATTATGACACGCTGCATCAAGTCTTTTATCCTATGTGTTTTTATTCTTCTCAGTGCTTGCAAAAAAAATGTGATAACCAAAAATATGGATATGTGTAGCCTGTACTGTTGCAAAATATATTTCTATCAACAAGGAATGAAAAGAATTCAAACACTCCTTTTCAGATAAATCTCAACAATATACTGTCTTCATTGAAAGTGTTTCTTATATCAGATTGTTAAATACACATGCAAGAAAATTTGCGAATGCACGTAAGACACAAAGCCACAAGACAATGGATACAGAGGTACTTGGTCTTTCATGTGCATGCAACTGACTTACTAATTCTTTAGGGTCTACTTCTGAATGGAAGATGTTCTCAAGTGTATTTAACATTGATCTGATAATGAAAACATCATCAGCATTTTCTAGCTCCTGACTGACATGGCATTTGTAATTAGAGATGTTCCGATACCATTTTTCCCCTCCCGATACCGATTCCGATACCGATTCACACTCACATCAAGAACATCAGGATTCTGTCTGCACTACACCTTCTCAAATATTTCTCTAGCTTTTTACCTTAGCATGATGCAGATCTACTCCATACATGGAGAGTTTCTTGGCATTCTCCAGAAACAGCATCTCTGCCTCAGCTGGAGTCATTCCTCTGTTACAAAAAAAAAAAAAAAAAAAAAAAAGACAGAGAATAAAAAAGTGTGAGTGCAGAATAATATCCTTACAAGCCTTATATGGGGAAAAAACTCAGAGGTGAACACAGGAAACGTTTCTAAAAGTCGGGACAGCGAGCTGGCTTTGTCTTGAGGTTGAGAGGTTAAGAAGATAACTCGGGGGAAACGGCTCATTTAATTGATGTAACAGCTAACAGTTAATCTACTGAACACACAGTACTTATTTGTGTGAGATTTAGAGACTCAGAATAAAGAAGTGATGTGTAGATGGAGATAAGGGCACAATAAAAGCTTTAGTGTGACTTTGTGTAAACAGATATTCATTTGTGTATTCATGAATGAATAAAAGAAGGACTTATTGTACATTTGGGGTTAAACACACAAAGCTTACATGCTGCTGTGAAAAGATCTGCGGTCTAAATAATCAAAAAGGACTGGAATGGATCTAGTGCACTCAGTGTTACTGCTTTACGGCTGAAAGCATTTTTTTCTTGTGGTTATATAATGGTAGGAATCTACAGATGCATTCAAGCATATTAGAGTTCACACACAACACGATGTTGTTTCTTGTGTATATATATATATATATATATATATATTACACTGATCTATTGTCTCCATTTTGAAGGCATTTGCTGCTCTTGTCTACATCGTAGCTGTAGGTCAAGTCAGGGTGATTGTAAAATGAAGGTGAGTTCTGCTTACTTTTGGTTGCGATGCAGGTCCATGATCTTTTCCTCCAGCTCTTTGGTCTGGTTAGGAGCGAGGCGGAGGTCGCTGATGTAATCGCTGCCCAGCTCTTCAGGGTCGTAGTCGCCTAGCTCAGACTGGGCGATGTATGAACCCAGGAGAGTGTGAGTAGCAAAGGAGCATGGCAAACGGCCCGACACAACGTCGTCTCTCAGCTGAAGGCACAGGTAGTACCTGACCAAGAGAAAGCATTTTCATGATGCCTCAACATTATGCAATTACATACCCATGTTAAGATATAACGGTTGTTCCTGTACCAGGACTTATAAACAAAAGGTGTACAACTGATTGTCATAGTGCGGTGATGAGAGTCTTAACTGCAGTAAAAAAAATCTGAATGTTGCAAACATTTAAAAGAAGACTGTATGTCCATAAAGGCTTCTGTAAACGTTCAGAAGAGGAACGCCTGATTCTTGAAAATCGACAAATAAAGTGTCGCCAACTTGCGGCAGAGACGCATCTGTCTGGGTGAACAGTACACACAATCATTTACCAACACCACTTTACAGCACATTACAGGAACTTGGCTGGGATTTACTGCCACATCTCCCGCACAGTCCTGACCTTTCTACATGTTTGAGCCATTGAAGGAGTTCCTAGGAGGCCAGAGTTTCAGACATGACCTGGAAAACTGTCTAACTTGATGGGATTCAAGCACTTGGCAAACACTGTGATAAGTTCATTAGTGTAGCAGGGGGTTATATAGAGAAATAAAGATAGTTTCTAATCTCATAACTGTGCTGTTATTCTGCACAATCAAAAGTCCCGGTTTGACTCGTACACCCCCATACGTCATATAACAATACACATCACCAATATTAGGTTGTCTAACACAGTGCCAGCAGAATAGTGTTACCACATTAAAAAAGAATAATAAATAAAGCAAAGGGTTTGGAAGGGGACGATATGAGAAGTTTTCAGAATGGCATTTATCTTGATAATATACGACAACACTGTTGAATGTTCGATTCTGATCTCAGCACTTTAAAGGAGTAAAACCTTCTGACAGCTAAAAGTCTTTAGGTCAGATAAACTTGCAGTTTCTTTGTAATGTCATATACTGCTTAATTTTAGGTATTTCAAGAAAATAAAAGAGAAAGAGAGAGCGAGAGAGAGAGAGAGAAAACGGTGTATATTTGCTGCAATGCAAACCATAACAGAAAGCAACTAGTTTTACGGATGTTCCACAACAATAAATATAACTATACAGATTTTTTAAAAAAAATAAATCTTATGAAATGTGATCTACGTCATAAAAAAATGCAATCTAGAGAAAGTGCTGTGGTAGAAGAAGAATAAAGTACTTGTAAAAGTGCAGATATTGTAAAAAGAAAATGTATCTTTAGGGTGGTGTTTCCTTGTCGCCGTGTTTATTCCCTAAATGGACACGCCTTTAAAACTTTGATGCTTTACTTGATCATTTCATCATACTAATTAAACCGGCAACATGCTAAACTGAAACTGAGGAGAGAATGTGGTTCAAAGAAAAGGTGAGTATATGTGGGGATTTTCCTGTGCAATCAAGTGAGAGGCATGTTTCCTGCAAAAGGAAATAAACTATAAATAATTGTGGAAACAAAAGCAAACGGTAAGAGAAACTCCTCAGTTGTGAAAAGCTTTCCATGTAAATATCAAAGATAGCTGTCTGAGTGAACAGATTTCTGATTAATCTTACCGGGTGATATCTTCACAAAGCTGAGATGGGTCAGGAGGATAAAACTTCACATTAAATGCAAAATTCCAGGGACCAGCTAATACACAGACACACAAACACATAAATTACTCCAATTGGCATCAGATTTGCAGAAATGTCACTGAGAAGTAAACGTTTAAGAGTGCTGACGTACTTCTAATTTGTTTCTTTAGCTCTTTAGCAGGGTCCATCCAGTTCTGGGGAAGAAAAAACACAAACAGGAAGTAAGACTATTTATAAACCTGATACTTTAAAGAAATAATAGCTAGCGAGCTTGAAATAATTTAGTACCTTCTGATGTTCTGCGTCTCGGTACGTGAGACCAAAGTAGTCCTTCTCCATAAGGTTGAGGTTGTCACATACTTTATCAAACAGGACCTGGCCTTTGGCTTTCTTCTGTTCATAACAAAGCAGAACCGAGAATGTTAAAGTTAAAAATATCAGTCCGGTATGTGATGATTCATTTTGGAAGTTCAGCAAGAAGAAGCCAAGATCAGGGTGGTTTGGTGGTTTACTGGGTAAACAAACTTTCAAGGACAACGCCAAACTGTTTTATACACTGTAAACACCAGTGGTTTGATTCTCACTAACTTTGTACATTTTATCCACAGGTTTGTTGTGTGAATATAAGAAATCTGACACTGAGGGAGAAATAGATAAGGCCAGATGCTTAATCCGACAGCCTTATCTAATGGTAATGCAATGTCCTGTTAAAACAATCTGTTCTGCTGCAGGCTGCCTGAAAATTAAAATTAAAAACCAGCTATCCTTAACTAGAAACATACAACATGCTCAACTGAGCGAGAAACCTACCCTAGATTCTACTATTTAAAATTAGTCATAGTGTGAGAGTAATAAGCAGTGCTATGATGGTTTACACATGCTTTAGATTACGCAGCATGTAATTTTGCAAGCTGTAATTTTGGACAGCAGTTGGTGAAAAGCAGTGGGGACCAGGAAAGGAAAACCCCAGACTTGGCTGGTCTGGCAGATTACTGCCTGTGTATACTCAGTCTGCCAGACCTTTAACATCACATACAATCCTTTCTGCCCTTTTTTCCCCCCTCATCTTAAATTACACCAATTTTCAACTTGGATTACTTTTTTTTTCTTCCTCTGAAGTATTTAAACACTTTGGAGAATGTAAGGAAGAGCTGTAATGATTCACAGGAATACGAAATACATATAACGCAGTGGCTGTAAATTTACAAGCAAACTGCTTTAATTTTTTTCAACATACATGAGTGAACTCCCTTTTTTGTGACATTACTGCCGCTGATGTTTATACAGTAGGTCTCAAATGCAAGCTAAGCACAGCAACTAAAAAGAGAAATTTCTTCTTAAAAACCCTGACTCTGAAAGCCCTACAAATACACAGTAATCTCTTTCTGATCCAGCCTGAAACTAGAAAAGGAGAATTAGGAAAGCTTTAACAAACACATGATCAGAATACAGTAAAGAAATAAAAATAAAAAATCAGATATAGCCAAACATCTTAAACGTAGACACACGTAGGTTCACGGGGATATAGAAGCTATTGCTTTTTCTGCTCAAACACACTTTCCTGCTCACACTGATTAGATTCTCAAGATATGTAACAATTATACTAGTTAGTCCAGAAACTATGACGTACTAAAAAAAAGTGAGTTTAAAGAAACTACTAGCATAGCTACAGGTATAGAAAGACGTTCTGACTAATCAGGATTGTGAATGAAAGCCTCTTTCGCGACACGAACCTCAACTGTGCAGGTGTAGTCAGACCCATCCAGTAGGGTGATCCTGCACTGCATGGTCTTTAACTGGTATGGTCCAGGAAAGCTTGCTGCTTAAACAATCCTGATATGTAGTCCTGTTCACTGCACTGCTAAAAACATAAAACAGGGAACGAAATATTAACAGTTTTTAAGACAAATATTTTATATAGGTTTTAAGAAAAACAAAAAAACTATCTCTAAACATACTAAATATGAGTAAGGCAGAATCCTAGATTCTTATGCAAAT
This sequence comes from Platyallabes tihoni, assembly GCA_030068045.1. Lineage (NCBI taxonomy): Eukaryota > Metazoa > Chordata > Actinopteri > Siluriformes > Clariidae > Platyallabes > Platyallabes tihoni. The sequence continues at coordinate 16,143,806 of JAQQZS010000018.1, read as the reverse complement.
ACATATATCCATGATTTTCATTATCAAATCAGGGTTCATTATCAAATCCCTTTATCAAAATGGTGGATTTAATAAACAGAGCTGTGTAATTTCAGTGGCTGTAGTAATAATAAATGTCCTCCTGGTAAATCCAGTATACTAACACATGACATTCAATTAAGTTATAAGACATTTAGGACAATGGTTTTTATGAAGGCAATTGAAGTACATCAGTGTTTTCTTTCCAGAGGCATTACGTTCAGAGTTTGTAATTGAACCATAAATCTTTGCTGGGTAAATTAACTTCAATCTAAAACTCCGGAGTCATTTCGGGCGGATCCCATCAAAGTGGGTTTGAGGAAGGGGTCAAAACAATCATTTGCCATTTTCATTTTTACAGCTTCTCATTTTCCAGAACTTCAGAAAGTGTCAAAACCAGCACGAAACGGCACAGACAATCTGAATTCAATTCTAATAACAGAACACTGACATGCTGGCTCTATTATTGAGGGTGTTGTTTTGGTTTATATTTAAAAAAAAAAAAAAAAAAAAAAGCCAATAGGGACAGACAACTTTAAAGAAAGTGCCATTAATTATCACGAGCAATTTAGTGGTACGAGAAGGAAGAGAGATAGAAGGGGAATTACATTTGTACAGTAATGAGCTCTTGTGCCATTGTGAGGCTTTTGGGGAAATTACTCTTTTTATCAGCTCTAATGAAAAAGGGTTTCCTCTTGTACTTTATGGAAATAAATGATGCTTTGAAAAGCTTGACAGTTCAACTCGCATACAGATTTATTACTGTCTTAAGTGCTATTGTAAAGCTGTAGTCTATCTTCCATCAGCGGCCTTTTATAGTCCCGTGCCAGGAGGCACATCACCACTAATCCCGTTTAACCTCAATCTTCTCAGCTATGGGATACCCGAAAAGCTGGATCTCTTGAAACATCTGCCAAGTCCTTTAGTGTTGGTAGGGAACTTGGATTTAGCGATGGATGGATATTGTGCAAAATGTCTTTAAAATCTGATAAACCTCAGAAAACTGCTGCTGGCATAAAGTCTGTTTGGAAACCTAAAGTCTGTCTGAAAATCTAAATCTTTTTCTATCATTAACATTAATAAGAGTGGGAATAGATTACAGTTTTGGGAATTCATTTTCTTTCTCCCCTTTGTTTAAAGCCTCTATAATTCTGCAGCATTTTCCATTCGGCTGATGCTTTAGTTCAGAAAAAAAAGAAGGAAATGAAGAGCAGTGGCTTTCTTTAAAAAAAATCTTCAGGTCAATAGTTCACAGCCGTAGCTGCTAATAAGCCACTAGAACTCACTCTCTCCTTATACTAGGATTCTGAGTGTGTATCAATTCTACCTAGAGCGTTGTCACTGTAGCTCGACTTGTATCTCCAGCTACTGCTCGAGGGGTATTGGATGAACGATGATCTTGGGACGGATGGAGCTGGTGGTTGTGAACGCTTTGAACGTGATTCTGCCTGGCCGCTGAATCCTGGTCTGCATCAGCTGTCATGGCAATTCACACTACAATTAAGAGAGAGAGGATGTCAAGGTAAAAAAAAAAAAAAAAAAAAAACCACAATTGACAATTGGGGGGATTGGGTTACACATCACATTTATTTTTATATTGTTAGGCACACCTTTGACACAAATATTCAATGTAAATCATAAAAAAACAAATACATAGGTTTGGTGTTTCCGCATTATACTCTCGTGAGGCTGCGCCTCCAAATCGGGAGGGAATCCCGGTGACGTAGCGGGGTCAGCTGACCTTGTTTAAAGGGAACCCAGAAAGTTGTGGTGGGGAGGACAAAGCTAAATTGTGTTTACTGCATGCTTGAAAAGATGTCACTTTGTCTCAGAGCCGTCCTGGACTGTGAAATTAGGGTTATTCACCATCACGACAGCTTTACAGGACAGCCATTTTCTATTCGGACCGATTCACTGAAACGTGATGGCTGACTCAATTCTCCCGCATCCCCACATGTACACACATACAATATACCAGACTTTTATACATTCACTTACACACTGAAAATATTGTATATAATTATAAATATTGGTATCTGGTGCACTGCAGTGTCTATTCTATTGTTCGCATCTATGATGTGTCTGTTCGTAGATCGCGGTCAGTTCATATCTGTGGAAATTCATAACTCGAATGTTTGTAAGTCGGGACTTACTGTATTGAGATTTTTTGTGATTTTGTTCAAACAAATTTACATCTTAAAGCTTAATTTTATCTAAAATACTTTGAATCTTGTTTAAACTTGTGCCCGGTGTTCATTGTATTTATCAAAAGGCTGGTCGTATAAAGAGTGGACCATTCAGCATGATACCTCTTGAATACCGCATGGCTCATATTCTACACCCCTTTACCACTTAAATTCTATGTTCTGTCATATGTTCGATTTAAACTGTGAAAGATCAGCCTGTATCTCTGGTGTTTCAACCACTGTCATTGTATTGCACAATTTTAACAGGCGTCGGAAACATTTCAATTCAAGAAACTGTGTATTTTTTTCTTGGAGAATTTTCACATTAGGTACAATTGATTTGTACCATGCACAGGAATGATTGCTCCCCCTCCCCCGCGTGCCAATGTTCACGTTATTTTTGCTACTTGCGTATTTACACTCTCCGATACAGCAGATGGCAGTACGCACCTGCTTGGTTTGTGAGCCGTCATTAAACACCAGAGTAGAAGAGAACAAGGAAGTTAACCTTCGCGCTATGCCTAATATTATTGATATTATTGATAATGAACCAGATTCTGTGGTTAGGTGTTCACGGAAACAAACCATGGGTCCCAAAGTAAAAACGCCCTTAGCGTACCATCCAATCAACTTACCTACTGCTTTACTACAAGTCAGAATAGCACACAAGAAACAAGGTGGATCTTCCTGTTACACAGGAGCGCATTCGGATACGATGTGCAAACAGAGCCAGGCTAACAAATAAAGCGTTTTTACGCCTCAGACCTCACGGAGAAAGAAAACCCACTTTAAACGCTGGCAAATATTTATACAAGCTGAGGTTCAATTAAAGTAAAACTATTCATGCTGGAAAAGGCATCTTGCTAATCAAACACTTTAACAAACACGTCCATTTACAGTGAGGAACACTAACAGCACTTAGGCACACAGTGGAGACTCTGAGGGCGAAGAAGAAAAAACGCAGAGTGAACAATTCCTATCTCTCTCTCGCATACATACAGAGCTTTGTTTTTAAGCCGCGTTTACACACGAGTCTGTGTATCCAGGGAAGCTCATTGGCACATGTGTAGTCAGGACAGGATCTCAGAGCCCCTTAGAAACGTCAGAGCTCGGGGATTTCAGGACTGCAGTGAGAATGTCAACACCAGGCCCAGGTGTGTAACGCAGGATAGGCACTACTGGGTTAAAGGGCATTTCAAAATGACCTCAGGAATGAATACATACCATCTTACTACCATAGCACACAGGCAGTCATGGGTAATAACAGTAAAAACCGGCACCTAAAACATATTAAGACTAGTGTGTCTTAGTGTTTAATGAGGGTTTTTTTGGTAGTGCTGTGACGATATTTTAACCACAGTACTACTATAAAATTATATTAACCTTTCATCAAATTTTATACTATTATATGACAGACCTGTTAAATTATCAAATTTGATGAGTCAGTAGGTGCGGATTCATTTTCTACAGACTACAAATCTTTAAGACAGTTTATTTCACAGTTATGGAGTAGCATGGTGAAGACAAAACGTCGTTCCACAACAATAAATCCAACTAGTAACAAATAGGGATAGAAATCATCAGATATTATTACGATGCCCTGGTGCCGTTTCGATTTGTATTGCGATTCTGTCAGTATCACATTTTTATAAATATGCCGAGTCGATATTAATCTTTTTTCAGACTTAGTTACAATTCTAAGCTTACTTAGCAAATAACACACAGGACGCTGTGCCATGTGAATAGTTTAAAGTGCACCATCTGCAGGATTATAGAGGAATGGCACCATTTCACCACTTTAAATGCAAAAACATATATAAAACAAAAATTATAAACATATATAAAAAAAAAAGGAATGGCGATAGATCACTGAATTGATTTTCCCCCATTTCTATTAAAAACAACATAAAAATTTAAACAACTGGCAAACTGCTGTTGTGTAAAGAATAAAACACTTTTTTTTGAGGTGCTGGCATTAAACAAATAATCTTTTTTTTGTGCGTTTTGTGCGTTATACCAAGATACCGTTGATTGTCTTCCAATAACAGCAGTCGCTTATCCCTACACAACTGGTTAGATATAATATAATTTAAATATTTATAACATAGGGGTGGGCGATATACACGGTTAACCGGTAGAAATTTGTCAACCGATAGAGATTTTGGTCTATCGTCTTAATCGCGGTTGAGATCACGT
>JAQQZS010000018.1:16122264-16139306 GCA_030068045.1 Platyallabes tihoni | reverse complement strand
AAAGGTAAAGTGCAGGTTAATTAGTTTTATTTTTACTTTATATTTTGTGTTAATTATTTTTATGTATTTATTTTTTTCTGTAGAACGATTAATTTGAGTTTCCATTATTTCCTATGGGAAAATAAAATTTGGTTTACAAGTGTTTTGGAATACGAACCCACTTCCGGACCGAATTATGCTCGTAATCCGAGGTTCCACTGTACTTTATTACTTATTATTTACTTATTAATACTTTAATATTATCTGGCAAGTAGGGTGGGTGCAGAAGATCTCCGAATCGTCTTGCACAAGTTGCCGAATGGTTTAGAAATTTTCGAGGGTTGAGCTCCCTGGTCTCTCGTCATCTTTCAGTGATGTTTTCCCTCTTGAAGCACGTCTACTACTCTTTGCAGCATTGACTCAAACCTGCCAAATCATGACAAACGTCTCTGTGGCAGATAATAATAAGTCAGAATAGCATCAGTTGCACACACAGCTGCCGATGTACACGGGACGATGTCTTTTGGCACACTGACTTATGAAGGTCGTGCTCACTTTGACTGTGCATGCAGCCTTGTGCTGCCATCTGTTGGCGTGTTGCAAAACTTTTTGATAGGTTGTTAAATATCAATGTTGTATCGTATCCTCTTCATAAAAAGCTTCACTTCAGTACTAAAAAAAAAAGAAAAAAAAAAAAGCAGTGACTCTGCTCTTATAAACAACATTCACCTCTTCTTTTGGCAGCACTCAAAGTAAGCCCTGGGTCATCTGCCTTATATACTGACGATTCTTAACAGATATTTTGATAGCTCCCACATTTCGTGCTGAAAAGTATGTGCGCGGATTTGTGTGTGAAGCGCTCTTGTCAAAATCGCTAGCTGACTCTTGCCCAAATCCCACTCACCATTTCAGTTATATGTGTGTAATATGACAGTTATTAACCAGATATGAGATCTCTCAGGGACCCATGACTGGCTATCGCTGTGATTGAAAAGGAAGAGAGAGTAATCCACTGCTGTCGTCTAGAAAGCTTTGCTCTCTTGGCTTCCTGACCACAGATGAATGTGGCAATGCCGAGATTCCTCGAGACCCTTTTCACTTGGCGGCCCTGTCGAGACAATTTCAAGCACTAACTCAAATAACTCATAAAAAAAAAAAAAAATCTCAGACATTTCCCTCTTCAACTGCATTCTGTGAATTAAACCATCAGTAATACAGTCATCCAAGTGGAAAAGAGCTGGAGGAGGCTGAGCACATCCAAAATAGGTCAGAGTGAACGCCAGGGCATAAAAACAGGGCACAGAATTTGTGCTTTCAGTTGTTTACTAATGTCAGAGGAGGAAGAGTGAGAGAAAGAGAAAACCACTTCTGATTAACATGAGAATATAAAACTACTCAAACTGATACTAGAGATCATTTCAACTCTTTTTTTATTCTAAAAAATAAATAAATAAATAAATCTCCTTCTTTTTATCCCACAGCATTAATTTACAATGACGGTGTGCCTACGCTTGTTACCAGAGAAACGCCGTGTTGTTATAGTAACCCATGGTTTTGCACTGAATTCTGTCCGTGACTCACAGAAAAAAGTAATAATAGCTGACCATAATGACTAACACTTATTTGTTGCTGTATGCCTACAAGAAAAAATGAGCAACTGCTAAAACAAGATTAAAAGACAAAAGATGTCCTGCCCCTAAACATAAGCGATTGATGCCTGAAATCTTTTTGCCTGAAATCTCGTTGCAGAGTGATGATCACTTCTGGCAGAAGGCTGATGGCTGCTGAATCAGCGCTAACTGGCGTCGTGTCGCGAGGGTCTAATTGACATCTGTCAGAGCTACTGTGGCAATTTTATGCCAGTTTGCCATGGGAGCCATGCTGCTATTATAAATAAAACCGGTGTGGATCGTAGTGTAGGGAGAGCGAGAAGGAGGGAGGGAGAAAGACTAGAAAGCATTTGCAGGCTTGCATTTCATTTTCCAGGCACATCTGGAAGTGTGTGTGTGTGTGTGTGTGTGCGCGTGTGTATATGTGTGTGTCAACCAAAACTAGTGAGGTGTCAAGTGAATTACGGGGCCTCTTTGGCACATGGAGATCCATTTATGGATCCTAAAGCCTTACGAACACAATAAATTAAAGGCAAAAAATAATAATAACTTACTTAAATAACTGGACTATAAAGATTTTTTCTACCACCAAATTTACATTTTTTAATTACAATTTAGAGTAAATTTCGGGAACATTCCTTTTCACTCCTGAAACATGGGTAACATTTCTCAAACACGTTACTTTAATGCTTAAGACATTCAGAAAGTTTAAGTGTTGAATCTGACTCAATTAAGCATACAATAAATCCTAACACTTCACCATAACTTTATCAACTGAATCCCATGTTTAAAAGTCTGCTCTGAATCAAAACGCTATTTCATGAAAATAACCAATGGATGTGTTTGGAATCGGGAGGCTCGGATGTTGCAATCTTTGTATGAACTCGTTCAAACGCAAAGCAAGAAACAGAAGAGAAACAAAGCAACTCGTTTATCCCCTGACTTTTCATTCAACATGAACGCTTGTTTATCTGAATAGCAGCCATGGATTTGAGGTCAAGAGGTCATGTGGATTCGGACTCATTGAAATGTCATCCAACCACACGAAAAATGGCAACTATTTATGCTCCCTAAGGGCAGGCACAGAAAGATATGCGAGATGCACACAATGTGAGAGCTGTTACACATGTGTGAGAGAACACACAACTCTTGGACATGATATACGGGACCTTATAAATCTACTAAAGTATAAACTGCCCACACAAGCTGTTTGATTCACAACCACAAATGAGCCGTTATCAAGAATTATGAAATTAAATCAGCACTTATCATAACGATTCGAAACCACAGCGCTGAAAAGAGACAAAGAATACGTTGATATAGAAAGAGTTTCTATTGTTCATGCAACATCCTATTTTTCTGTGAATGTGTCAGTCTCACGAAAGCAATATATAGGCTACTCATTTTAGAATATTGAAATAATTGCCATTGTACCAGCGTGAGTCATATCCTCCTGCAAATCTTATTTAATCCTTAGGGACTGACAACACAGATCTTGCACAAGTCTTTTTTTGAAGCCTTGTGAACACAGTCAGAGACAAACCGATCCAATATTGGTAACAATGTTGATACTTGCTTGAACTTGGTTTTGAAACATTTGTAATCTCTTCTACTGACCATGTCATGACATGACATCTTTCAACTTTTGCATAAAATCTGGATTTAAGATACTTGGTTTTCACTGTTGTATGGATGGAAATGGTCCTTGAGAAAAAACGTTTAAATTGGGAGTGGCATGCTCGTGATATGACGTGACATGCTCGTCGCATTGCTGCGACTCAAAGACAGCCAATGCCAAAATGTCTGACTTTTTAATAAAATCTCAGCGTCAGCACTGCTATGACACTAATCTTAAAACCACCAATTAAAGAGGATTATGTTAAAAGAAAACAAACAGCTACGAATATGACAATATCAAATCTTGTCTTAATCTAAACATGCTTATAGCCAGAAAGAAAATCCTTATTATTTCAGTCTTGCTTTGAAGAATATTTCTGTTTATGACGCACTATTTTTGTCCTGATAACGCAAGAGGAATTAAATAATTTTCATTAATCACAAATGATCGTTGTTCTGTAATCGACTATGAAGCAAAAGTTTAGGCTCACAGTGTGATATTTTATTCACATCATTGCTTACTACCATGTACCACATTCACTTTGTACACTTTATGTACATCTGTTACATACTCAGATCTCCGCCCCTGATCTTTATTTATTAATCTATATAGTTATTGAATGTTGAGTACTTAAGGTACTTTGTTTATAACAAATATAGTGTTTTATGTTGATCTGTACTTTGGTCTGTAAATTCCTTGTGTGTGTCAACATACTTGGCGAATGAAACCCAATTCTGATTCTGATCATCTTGTACAGTGTGAGAATTAATGAATGAATTAATCAATTAATTAAGACATGTTAAATGGCAAACAAGCAAGCAAATAAACAAATAAAACTTATAGGTAACATATTGATGAAATCTGAAAATGCGCATGCGCAGAACCCGGAGTTATCCATCAGGTCAGTATACTACTGTACTAAGCAGTATTTAAATAGAACGCTACTTACTGTAACTATAGTTACAGTAACCACGGTGACCTGCTATTCTGTCCTCGTGCACTGTGTAGTACGCTAGTATTAAACTTGGTACAGTGTGCGCGTGAGTCCAGTGAGTGTACCACACAGCATAACGGTACCGGGTCTAAACCCAGAACCTTGTTTATTCACAAAGATACCCAACAACACACAAATTAGCCACATTTGCTGACAAATTCAGATATTAAAATTATCTTTAAAACAATACACGAGCTTGACCAGCAAACCGGAAACATTTAAACAAGCGGAGCTTTACGGTTAGATCAAAACAAGCCACAACACGCTGCTACTACTCGCTAACCTAACGCGCGACTCACACACCCAAGAGGGCACACCTCCGATACACCGCGCTTTAGGTACGGCGAATATCGACATTACCGGAAACTCGGTGTCCTCTCCCCTGCTCCCTCGGTCACACTGCCACGGCCAGCGGTGCGGTTTAGATCAACTGAATCCCCCTCATCATCCGCGCTCGAGCGCTGCGTAGTGGGCGGGAATACGCGCGATTTAACGTAGTGACGTGACGCAGTTACTTCAGCCAATCACAGCGTGCTAATTCAACGTCACGCGTGTCGCAGGAAAAGAATGCGGAAGCGCGAATTTCCCAAAGCGGACGCGCGCGTCTGCAGGGTTAAACTTGCGTGTTGGATTTTTAAGAAGAGAACAGAGCGTCGGCTTATTATTATTTAACCACAAAAATATGACTCAATGAGGTCTTTACAACATTGTGTTCACTCGCCACGATTCCCAGAATATTAAGAACAGACGATGCATGTACCAGCTGTCCCTCAACAACTAGGGTGACCACTGGTATGACTCCCAAAAGGAGGACAAATGTGTACAAAAATGATGACAAAGGGTAAAATAAAATATGAGGACACATTTGAAACCACAGAGAACTAAGTGAAAAGTTGTGTGGGGATAAGACAATAACATTATTCTAGAACCCAGTGTTCACTTATTCACAGACATTTGGATTTGGCAGTCATCGCTCTGTTCCTCCAACAGTGATTGCCAGTTTACCTGGTAGACAGCCGATATATAGATTTGTTTAAGATCTTAAATCACAAATTTAATGACCATTATTACTATTTTAAAGAGTCTACTTGCATGGATAACTACTCACCAGAGATGTTCTACTTTCACACCTTTTGTAGGTGCCTCCAACAATGTCGTAATGTCACGAAACTTTCCTCTGAAAGTTTGATGCAGACTTGGACCTCCGCTTTGACTGAATCTACTGTACAACTAGATGGTTGCTTTCATTTCGTCATGTGGACTAAATAATAATGAACACTGCAACTTGCGCAATTGCATTCATTCATGTATGCAAAGAAAAAAGGGTGGAGTTTTCTGATGACGCCACGTGGTGCAACGTGGTGGCAGAGGGTCAGAAATGAGGAAAAACAGGCAAAAAGCAGGACACGCAACAGTGTTCCGGGCAGACAGCTGGAAACCTGACTATCCGGTCGAAACCCAGACGAATTGTCACTCATTGTACCCTCAACCCTGGTCCTGAATGACCCCTTGTCCTGCACATTTCCTGTTTTCCGTGATCTCAAAACACCGGAGTTAACCTGACTAACCAATAAACAGTCCTTTCCTGAACTCTAACGTGTGTTAGAACGGAGAAAAAAACAGAATGTGCAAATCATAGTGTACTCAAGGAACAAAACCGTTAGGAATTATGTACAGTGTTTCTGGATATGGTTGCCAATACCACACAAAAGATCCAAAAATAAAAAAGCAGAGCCATGGTAAACTGCCACAAAGTTTGTTTTGTGAATGGAATGTTGCCTCCAATTCAAAATCCAGCCCAACCCCAAAACGCAAACCCCGTAAAAGCTTAGACATTGCTTTAAAAAATGAGATCATGACAATCCTTGCCAATTATATCACACTCACTCTCACTCACTTATCTCCTATACCGCTTTAACCTGCATTGGGGTCACAGGGACCTGGAGCCTATCCCAGGAGGCTTAGGGCACGAGGAAGGGTACACCGTGGACAGGGTGCCAATCCATCGCAGGGAACACACACATACTGTACATACACACACTCAGACTACGGGCAGTTTTGAGAAGGCCAATTAGCCTAACGTGCATATCTTTGGACTATGGGAGGAAACCCACCAAGCACAGGGAGAACATGCAAACTCCATGCACACAGGGATGAAAATCGAGCCTGGCTGGGAATCAAACCCGGACCCTGAAGGTGCAAGGCGACAGTGCTAACCAATAACACCACCGTGCCGCCAATTATATTACAATGAAATTTAATAAAGCAGTGTTCAAAAAAAAGAAGGTGGAGGCTTAGTGGTTAGCACTCTCGCCTTGTACCTCCAGGGTCCAGGGTTTGATTCCTGCCTTGGGTCTGTGTGCATGGGGTTTGCATGTTCTCCCGGTGCTTGTTGGGTTTCCTCTCACAGTCCAAAGACATGCAGATTAGGCTACATGGTGTTCCCAAACTGCCTGTAGTGAAAAAGTCTGTTTGTGTGCTCTGCAATGGATTGGCACTCTGTACCCCACCTTGTGCTTAAAGTATCTTGGGATAGGCTCCAGGCCTCCTGTGCCCCTGTACAGGATAAGTGGCATAGAAGATGAATAAGTGAATGAGTGAATGTTTAGAAAAGAAGCTGTTCTCATAAATAACTCTTTCACCATTGGACTTGTATTATTAAACATAGCCACTATTATTTAACCCACACTAATCCTAAAAACCACACACCAGACAGAGAAGGAAAACAATACTGTCAATACTAATCACCATTGTATGAACAGGATTAGGGCTACTATAAAATATTTCTTTATGGTGTCCCTAATCCTCTTCTGTACTACTGCAAGGTTCTATGAAGCCATCCTATTCAACCGCTTTTCCTCCAATTAATGTAATTTTTAATTGCCCTTGATAGCATAATGCTATATCTCTAAATGCGCTTACTTATTTATTCAATCTATTTACACAAATGGCTCCAATGTCTTCATTTTCTTTGCCAGGGCAAACACAGTATTTTTCTAATAAGAGACCGGATTTGTGGCATTCAATAACTCTGAACATGCTTTGTGAGTCAGTTACAATTACACACTCAAACACAATGCTGAACACAGATCCAAGTTTAGGCTTGGATGTCCTTTAAGGCGCAAACTAAAATTAAAATGCTTAACTAAATGGAGACATTTCTTTCACAAAGTGAAACACCCCTAAGCTTTTGAATGCACAGCTCAGCTATTTTCCAAGTTGAAGTTGTAACAGGCAACAAATGGACTTTTGGCCAGAGGGGTCATTAAGCAAAGTTATAGGATCTGTTTTTAATCTACTATGCCTTTTTTAAAACAGCTTTGAAAGATCCAGCTTAATAATCCACATGTTCACTAACAACAGCCTATGAAACCCCACTGTTATTGTGGGGGTAGATAAAATAGAGTAGAGAAATGATGCCTGCCCTCCTTCCTACAGAGACTGCTATAATCAGGAATAGAACGATGATCCTCTTTTCTTTTTTTCCTTTGAAGTCTATAGATTTTCTGTACTCCGCCCTTCTTGGCAATTTGCCGGAGAACATGTTTTTGCACTGATTCCAATTTCACTGATGGAGAAAAAGCTTAGTTAGAGGTTGATGCTGGGGCAAAAATATTAACGAATATCTAATATCTAATTAATACATACTGTATGAATAATACTGTATCAGGACACATCTTTAGAATTCATAACATATCGCATCTTCCACTTCTGATATGCTGTAATTTTGGGCTCTACATGATCCACATGCTTATGTCCACTATACTTTTATTTTTTATTAGTATTTTGTTTTTAACACAAGAAGACAGTCTGCTTTACTAAAGATGTGGTCTGCATGAAGCATCTGTAAATTATACCACTTAGGGATTTTTTAAATATTTCCAAATTAGTAAGACACGTACAGTAATGTGCAAACATCTTAGGGACAAACTTTCCAAGGATTTATTTATTCATTCAGTCATTTATTTATTTATTTTAGGACTTATAATTTAGTTATTGAGAACATATACTGAAATTTTTAACATTAGTATTCCATCAAAACATTAAAAGAAAAATATCTGTATGCCAAAAAAGAAAGCAGCACATTTTATAAGTGACCACTTCCCAGACAAAAAAAAAAAAAAAAACAAGACGGAAGCTACCGGGTTTTGCGTGCAAAAAAAGAAGCAGATGCAACAGTTACGTTCCTCAGAAGAGTTGTGGGTGGTTCTACAGGATGGTCAGTAAAACTACCCTTTTTGTTTGTTTTTTGTTTTTTTAAGACATCCTTGCGTTACAGCATTTATTTGCATTAGTCTGGAAACAATAATTTAAGGACTTACTCGTGTAATATTTGAACACGGTAATATCATTTATGACCAAAGATCCAAACTTATTTCAAGTGCTCCATTGCCCGAATATGAAGGCATGCTCCGGACCAGTAACTGAAAAGCATCCACTTCAGCAAATAAAAAAACCAACCAAGTAACCAACCAACCAAAAAAAAAAAAGATCACATGAATCAGCTGCACATGAATCACTGAATCATCACCTCAGAATGCAAAGAAAAGAGGAAAAACCTCCGCTTGTTCATCAGCAGCATGACTAAGAGCAGACATCAGCTGATCTCTCTTCTCCAAACTAATTTAGTTTTCATCTATTTTCAAATGGCCTGTTTTTATAGTTTCATCCTTCACACAGACACTATTGGACCTTCCCCCTGGCCACGATTACATGCTTATATCAAATATCATGTCACTGATACTGTATGAGCAGAGTGTGAATTTACTGTACATGCACGTGACAGATGTGTCAATTTTTTTTTTTTTTTTTTTTTGAACTAGCTTGATCAGGTTTAGATTATGTTTCCCGCAACAGCTCTGACACATCTAGTAAAAGCGACTTGAAAGTCTAAAGGTCGTTCTCGTTGCCATACTCACAGTGCCACACGTTGACTGTGTGCGCTTAATAAGATATGATGAGACAGCAAGTGCTGAGTGCTAGTTCAGGCCAGTCACTGACTATCTCATCACAGGGTCAGCACTTTCATTACATCATAAGATGTACAATTCTGTAGGTTTTTTTTTTTTTTTTTTTTTTAAAACAAAGGTTGCGCGTCTCCACACTTTTTCCATAGTTGACGCACAGAGAGTAGTTACAGTAAATATACAGTACACTGTTGAAAGGGTTGAGGAACTGAAATGTACAAATGTACAATAGCTATTGTTAAAATCTGATGTATGCCTAAAATAAAAAATAATAATAATAAGATTTAGAAATATATAGTCATTAAAACTTTAATTTTTAAATAACATTTTTGAAATGTAATTCTTATTTTCAAGCGTAAATACAATTACGTAATTAAATCATCAATTCTGGGGAAAACATTACACATTAAAAAACAATTACTATTTCATTATAATAATATACAACTAACACTGTACTATACTACTTAGCTCTTAATCAAGCAATGCTATAAACCTCAAACTCTCAGAAATACAATATGCGTAGGTGCTAAACAAAGTCATTTTACCGGAAAAGGGGGTCTCGACTAATGGCCTTCTGAGTAATGCTGATACTTTATACTTATAAGCAGGTATAAGTACAGTACACTGGCTAGCCAAAATAACAAGCTGTGCTTCAGAAGGGTCAAATTACTGGCCTGCTTCAAGCAAAGGAAACAACTAAGGAGATTCGAAATAACTGGAATTAGTTATTAGATCTGTCCGACGCATTATTAATACCTGGAAGGATGGTGCTAACTTCGTGGAAGAAATGTGGTCAGTTAAACACTTGTAGAAAGCGCATCATAAAACAACAGAAATTATAGCTATATTTAATAGTCAAAGTAAGAGCAATAAGAATTCACAGGATTGGGATTAAACAGCTGTATGGCCATAAGAAAAACACTTGATGAAGCTAATCAGAAACAATTGCATAAAGATTGGACTTTGCAATGCAATGGGAAAATGTTATGTGGTCTGATGAGTTCAGATTGACCCTATTCCAGAGCGCTGAGCACATCAGGGTTAGAACGGAAGCCCATGAAGCGATGCACCCAACATCCATAGTGGCCATTGCACCAGCTTCTGGAGGCAGTGCTATGAACGATCTAGGAGTTTTCCTAATGGAGTGGCCAGTTGGTTTAAATAAACAGTATAAGGCTAGCTCACAATAATAATGTTTCACACCCTCAATCCTACTGTATATAACCCACTTTGAAGCGGACACATACAGTATGTCTTAGAGTAATAGGACTGTAATTAATGCGAAAGAAACCTGCAGGTATTTCAATCGAACAAACCTAGGCATATCAAATACAGTTACTCTTTTAATAATGTTGGAACAAGTCTACTGTAGTGCACATCAGAATCATTATAATAAAATTAAGGAGTTTTAAAAGATTAATTGCAGCTTAAGGCTTACAGGGCTATGAATGAAATATTGAAGCACTATTGTATTTGACAATCAGTGCACTTCCATAAATCTGATATCTTATCAGTAGATATGTCATCAGTAGAGTACACAGCTCCAGCACTAAATGCTACATTGGTAATCCATATTAAACAATGAATAATGTATGCTTGGGTACACCTGATATCTGAGGCTTAATTTCATGAAATGATAATTGATAGCTGTTATTTTGTTCTCAATAAAATCATGTTAGTGTCAGTGAGAAGGGGGGCGGGAGGTAGTGATAGGCCAAACTTTAGTCAACAAAAGTCAATAAATTCCGGCTTTCCTGAATCAATGCAAAACTTTTACAATGCCAGAGATAAAATCACTAAAGCACAAGATACAAAATCCTGGAAAAGACATCAAGAACTTTGTAGAAATTATCATCATCTTATCCTTATCTATGCGTGATCAATAATCAACAGCCAGAATAAGCTCTGTTGGCTGAAAAATAGGTGTGAAAAAAAATGACTCCTGCCATGGCCGCAACACCTTTCTGGGAAAATCACACACGCCCACTCATAAGGCTTTTCAAGACAGAGCAGCCCACCTCCCTGCTATTAATACCCGCTGATAAGGTGCTATCTCTCCCCTGATGGCCATGGCTATTTATGGGCAAAAGCAGCATCAAGCTACAAACTTATTCTTGAATGCCAGCTGGTTCGATCGGAGCTTCTTTATCACGACCGTGCCTGTGGTTTTGCTGAGACACACACCGTTCACGTGCACCCCAGGAGGAACGGGCCATCGAGAGGAAGTCGAAAGTGCACACTGTGCATCAAGACGAAGCCAAAGTCTAGAGGTCTAGCGTACTGTATGGCGCAAGTCAGCACAGCTGAGGAACAGAACACTGAGATCAGGGTTTTCCTGCACTACCTGACCTCAGGATCATCTTAAGAACAAGAGAACTTAGCAGAACAAGAATGAACATGGATTATAGACTACCTTCAACCTTTGAGCAACTGCTTATCATTTGTAGAATTGATAACGAAGCACGAAATGCACTGACGCATCATTTCTGTGACCTTTCATCCCCGGGACAACATTCCAGAGGACACACTTATTATCTTACACCTTTCATGTGACGAAAGGACAAAATCATATTCGTTGTTCCTTTTAAGAGAAACAGTCTTCACTACCGGACAGAACTGTACACAATATCTCTTACTAGATATAAAAATGCATATGTTGACTTTCTCAGCCATAATTTTCAGTAAGAGTTATGTAGTATAACTTATATTATACCATTATTATATATACATATACAGTAGTTGAAACATTTATGCTATGAAACTGTTGAAAAAAACCTACTTATATGAGAATTCACATGTACGTAATGATAAATAATGCTTAGTTAAATTATTTTACTGCATTAATCAACACAATTTGGGCAAGAAATTTAGGAAATGTGTGACAGTAATATTGGCCATGAGGAATATTGCGTTATGTTTCAGAAAAGATTATAAAGTAACATCATGCAGATCGCATGGGACTGCTTGAACAAAACTACACTCTTTCTACAGAAGTAATAAAACTTTCTCCTAAGCTTTTCCTAAGATATCCCATAACAAAGCTTTAACACTCATCTTAATTTTGAAAACGTTTAACCATAAGTTAGTGACGATAATAATCCTGCAGTCAACGTCAGGCAGGAAGTGAAAGCCAGAAACAAAGAAGGATCATTTCCTCTTTCCACACGACAGCCAGCACTTCTGACACATCAGTTGGTGATCACTTAACTTGAAAAACTCTGTGCTCAGAGGCATGCATGCCGGATGGACACCATGAATCTAAGTTTGTTTAGAATAAACACGATCAAACGATTTCATGGTTAAGGTCAAAAGGGGAAATATGCAAGTGCTGAGGGGTTTCCTGTTCCATAATAAGCATTGAAAGACAGTCTGTTTCCACAAAACAAAGATCTACACAACCTAACAAAATTATTTTTTTTTTGGATGATTCTTGGAAAAGTGTACTTACGGTATCAGAGCAGAGGCGATGACAAGGGTGCACACCATGGATCAAGATTTGACGGCATGATGGAGAATCCAGATTGAGAATAAAAAAAGATGGGACAAGGAGAAAACAAATTCAGTACTTACACTACAATGAAATGTGGACTATAATTAGGATCCCCAAACTCTACACTGTGTATACTTTAGCTATATGAACTCATCACAGTCAGGGGCAATTGACTTTTAAACCTTACTTACTATATACACACACACACACACACACACACACACACACACCTTGGATTGCAGTTTAAAGAAAAATGTACAAAACTACCCATGTTAACACACGTACACACAATTAAAAAGTTTAAGACAATAAACAACCTGGATACATTCCACCGTTTAAAGCATTTAAAAGACCTCACTCACACGTAACCAGCGCGCGTGAACAGGAGCACGGGGGCGCTTCTGGTACTTCCGGCACTTTCGAGTTAAAAGCCGCAAAGCACTCCGCGCGCTCACCTGAGGGGAATCCGCTTTGATCCTCTCGGATCTGTTTAAGGAGGCTCTCTGAGCGCGCTGAAGCCACGCCCCGTCCGCGCTATCGACCGGAGAAGCTGCATGTCAGTGTTGAAACGTGTTAACTCCGCCCACTGTCAGCCTGAGGCAAATCAGTTAAAGGTCGCTGACGTGAAAGATAACCTTCATACTGTACATAATGCTGAAAAAAAAAATACAAACCTTTTATCCAGTCCGGATACTGAAAGTGGACTTTTTAAAGTGTTCAGACACCGGAAGCGTTATAAATGATAAATGACACAATTAGTACAACGGTTGAAACATGACTTCAACCTTCAAAAAGTGCCCAAAATGCCATGGTTCTTAGCAAACAGCTAAATATAGTAACGAGCTGTAGTGGGAATCAGTAGTCAAGTCCACTGAAAACCCCTTAAAAACAAAAGGGAAAGTACCTTAATTATTAGTTTAACTTCACTAACAATAACTTTATTATATCCATCCATTCATCCGTCCATTCAACCTCTGTAGTTCAACTAGGGACCGTGGAGGGCAGAGGTGACCTTTGTATATATTCCCATTTTTACTACTGTGGTAGGACCTCCGGTCAACATTCACACATGCGTTCACACACTACAGGCAATTTGGGAACGCCAATTACTCTAATCTGCATGTCTTACCAGAAAAAAACCCACCAAGCATGGGGAGAAAATGCAAACTCCATGCACACAGACCGCAAAGCGGGATTTGAACCCGGACCCTGAAGGTTTAACGCGACAGTGTTAACCACTAAGCCACTGTGCTTTTATGCAATGCCATAACATTACAGTAATTTCCAACCTGAATTGCTTTAATTTCTCTCCAAGATATTTGATGATGGTCTTTGACTGCTGCTTGACATCTTCTCCAGCACATCCCAAAATTCTCAATAGAGTTGAGGTCTGGACTCTGTGGTGGCCAGGTGTGAAAATGATGTCTAATCCTTTTAACCACTCTTTTTCATAATTTGAGCTCGATGAATAATTATCGATGGTATGCATATAATTAATGATGGTAGTCAGCTGACCTCTATTTTGGACACATAACCTAGACCAGCCCGACAGAAGATCATAACACTAACCACAGATCATAACACTGCCCCACAGACTCATCAGGCATCCTCCAAGTGGATAAGTGGGTTTCTTAAGGCTACACAGTTGTTTAGTCCCAATCCCTTGACTTCTCTTCACAACATTTCTGTGCATGTAGAAATGTTCTTACCTTCACTATTAAGCATTCATCCATCTATGTAAGAATATCTGTAGTCCAACTAGGGGCCGTGGAGGCCAGTAGTGACCATTGTATTTATTCCTTTTTTTTTTTTTTTTTTACTGTGGTAGGACCTCCGGTCAACATTCATGCCCGCTTTCTCCAACTAAAGGCAATTTGGGAACGCCAATTAGCCTAATCTACAGTACATGTTGTTGGACTGTGAACAGAAACTGGAGTACCAGGAGAAAATCCAACAAGTACTAGGAGAAAATGCTAACTCCATGTACACAGACCTAAGGCATGAATCGAACCCGGAGTTAAATCTCTGGATATTTCTTCTGACATGGCTGTTTAAGAAACAAGAAGCTACTCAATGTGTGGGTTAGGGTTAAACAATTTGTTCCCAGCTGAAACACATTAATCACTGCAGTAATTATCCAATGGAAGGCTCTCATCTACTGTATTTCCTTTGTTACAGTCCAGTTGGTGACTTTTTTTTGGCTAGGCAGTGTATTTAATTGTTTGTTTTGGAAGAACATACAAAGCCTTTACAAATGACCAGCATTAAGTAATGAATAAGGTTACTCTAATATGAAAAGGATAAAGGAGAAAAACATAAAAGTAATCAAGTGATAAATATGAATATTATTCTACAATAAATCCAAAAGTTATCAAAACGTTCACTACCATTCCTCACCAACAGAGGTCACTATAAACCAAAAATATTTAGTTCACAATGAAAATGTTTTAATTAAAGGAAATCAGAAATAAATATCAATACAGTTATTTGTAAGGTTTTTATTTCATCTACTGACTTTTGACTAGTAACAATTGTGCATGAACTTGACATACATTCAACCACAAAATAGTCTCTAAACAAAAAAAAGAAACACTTCATTTATGGCCTTCATCATTTTCCAGCCAGGGTGAAACCTGAGAATTCATCTCTAACAGTTATTGCTGTTTAATTGCACAACAATATCCAGGTACACTGAAACAAAGTTCATGAGGTTGCATAATTATATTTTGTATGTATGTGTGTTTATATGTAAAGCAAAATGGGGTTTCTTTTACAAATATAGTAGCTTTGACTAAGAACTGAAGAAAGATATTTGATTTTAAGTGACAGAGTCATTTATGTGGCAAAAGTTAGTGAATCTGGAGAAAACACAACAATAACACAATTCAATAATTATTACAAGGAAAGTTACTTATCTGGTGACACAATGCAGGACAAGAACAGCATATAAGCCTAACAGATCAGTGGAAGGCACAAGAACAAGAACTCGTCTCTACTTTTGGACTTATCATCTATATACTGCACAAAAGTGAGTGATGGTCTCTTTGAAAGCTGGATTATACCTCCAGTCTTTTGAAATACTTAAGTATTTTATGAGTGTCGTGTTCATGACAAAATCCTACCTTATTTATGCTACAAACTAAGTAAACTGCCCACAGACGAACTCTAAGCAGTTAGCGACTGCACCTTATTTATGTTCCTGAACACAGAAACTTGCTCAGACCTGCTCTCCCTGTTGGAGATTTGCCTTTGGGTCCATGTCTACATCAGTTGTATGAGAGTTCAACATGATAGGTTCTGTATGCAGCTGTGTGAGGGAGTTATTGGGGAATATTTGTGTATTCATAACATAACTCTGTGTTCCTGTCTGCTCTGGTTCCTCCACACCTGTTTCTGGCACCCCATCTGGGGCTTCGAATGAGTCTCCTCCTAGTGCTGCCAGTTTTATATAGCCCTTACTGCCCAAGCGGTCCAGCCTCGGGCAGCTGAATCTGCGTGACCTTTCTTCATGCCGTCCAGTGCCCAGGTCGGAAAGGGCATTCAGGGACAGGTGGGAGCCCAGGATCCTAAACCCAGAACCAGGAAGCTGCAGCTGCTGCTGGCATCCACTGGATACGTCACCTGAGAGCTTGGGATCCCGAGATACCGACAAACCTGCCATCAGTACCTCAGCTTTGGTTTGTATGGCAGTGCTGAGAAGTTCGTCTGAGCATCCAGAGCTCTGGCACTCTGGCTGCAGCTTTTCTGTCAGATTGCATGGTGTAACATGCTCCCGCTCTACTCTCGCCTCCATTTCATTGTTGTTGAGTTTAATTACAGGTAATGTGAAAGCGTTAACAGAGGAGGTGACTATGGAGCGTGTCTCCCACTCCTTGGGAGCAGGTGTTGGTTCTTTAAGCTTGTTCTGATCTCTGTATATGGTGTAGATTGTCTCAGTAAGTGACCGTCTTTCTCTAGACCAGCTGAATGGAAGATCTCCTTCCTTGGACTGTGTGCAGCCTAACAGCCCATTAAGAGGAGCATGCCCCTTGGAGCGCAAGCTGTGGATGTCTATAACTGTAGAGTAAATGTCCCTCAGGTCAATGATTTTGGTCTTCTTGTCCCGGTTCTCATGGAGTACGGCATTGGCGCAAATAAAAAGGAAGATACCAATTCCCATAACCAGTGGTCCAAACACTTTGAGGTTGTCGGAGTACAGATAAGTGGTGAACAAACCATCAAAAAATCCAACAGGATGGAAATTAGGCTTGGTAGCGTTAATCGTACCGTCACTGCTATTCCAGTGCAGCTTCATCCAGAGCTTTGTATTGCTCGTGAAGTTTGATGCCGGCTGGATCTCTTTTTTAGAATCAGTTGCCTGTTTCATGAGCTGCGTTTCTCTTGG
>JAQQZS010000018.1:16060558-16071619 GCA_030068045.1 Platyallabes tihoni | reverse complement strand
TTAAAATAAACTGTACAAATAAGGGCATGATAGAAAAATATTACAAAATATAGAAATATAGAAATATTTGAAAGTGAAATTGAAATTGAAATTCATTACAGTATTATTATTGTTATCCTACCATATATTAGAAAATAAAGTGAATGCCTTTCAGGGAGTTGTGATCAAAATTATTTCTAGTATTGAGTTGTTGTTTTTTTTGTTCCTTTGATCTTGAACTGACTGTATAGACTTCACAACCTGAGAAAGGGGAATATCAAGGTTTTTTGCTGTTGGTCTAGGCGAGTAGTTTAGAAGACTACAGATGGTACTCTACCGAAATAATGGTTTTATCGCCACGTCCCACGGCGACAGCATTTGGGTTTGGGCGTTTGCTGGCTTTTATGCTGAGTGACGCCATATAACTATAACGTAGTTAATTCTCTCAAGGATTAATGAGCCGCAGCTCCTTTAGAGCCGCACGTAGTAGCAGATAAAATCAAGTGAAATATTGTAATTAAACGAATTCATGATCACAGTACTAAAATTACAGTACAAATTTAGAATTTAAATGAAATCTTATTAGGATCGAATTTAGGCAAAGTAAACGTTAATACATGAGCCTTTAGATTTTATCATGAGTAATTAGAAAAGCTACGCGTGTATGGTTTTGTATCATCTTATACTTTTTGTTCTTTAAATTTGCAATATTTATTAACTGAAATAAATGAAACTAAATGACCATAAAATTCAAAGTCGTCAGGACATGCTACTGTGTCAACAGATGTCAATATCATTCAGAAGCGCTTGTGTTTTTGCATTGTTATAAGAATGAAATGCAGTAGGCTGTTATGATCATAACACAAGTCACAAGTGAAACATTAAACAAATTTATAATCACAGTACTAAAATTGCAGTACATATTTGAAAATACAGTAAGATTAACAACATTCTAACAGATGTTAAGATGGTGAAAGAATAACTGTTTATTACAACTATTATGTTGAAACTGGAAAATTACTTCGCTTGATCTCCTACAACATTCAATTAAAATATAAACAATTATAAAAAAATTTTGACTAATTAATTCAAATAGTAATAGCATACTGTAGGTTCGTATACAGTGTGAAGCTTGTGAGGACTGAACACAAGGGACTTACATTATTACATCAACCTATTTCTACATTTTACAACAATACTGGGAATTTTAAAAATATGAAATAACATATATGGAGTTAGGTAATTATGTAACAACAACAATAATCAGTTGTTATTTTAAGGTCAGCTCTTCTGGAATCGTTCTAGCAGGAACAGTATTGTCAAGTGCATTTGCTAAACCCATCACACACCATGATAAAACTGGCTCTCATGAAGACCATCCCATGAAAGCAAGACCAAAACTTACCTCTGCTGCAGAGGAGAAGTTCATTTAGAGTTCCCAGTCTCAAAAATCACCAATTGACAAAAAGCACCTCAGATTAGAGCCGTTATGAAGGCTTTACAGAGCATGAGTAGCAGATATATCTCAACATTGATTATTGCATATTCTGAAGAGCTTCAGCATTGTTTTACAGTGTAGAAAGGAATAAATGATCATGTCACATATGACCATGGAGTTAGAAAATTATCCCAAACTTTTGAGCAGTAGTGTATGTATTACTAGGTTATAGGTTACTAACTAATGTAGTAAATTGTGATTTCCCGCAAAAATATATAACTAGAGCTAGAACTAGAGCTACAGATATTTTATTTAAAATGCATTTTTGTATTAAATGTTTTTTTAAGCATTTAGAAAAAAAACAAAAAACAAATTGAGATACAGAACTTATCATGTTGATGTTACTGAATATACAGTATAATTGAAAGGTAGGATAGAAAACAGCAGGAAGGAAGAAGAGATCATCTTTTAAATCAAGTTTCTTCATAGTCCAGCTTTATCCTAATTACAGAGGTCCTGCTGACAGCATTCAACCCAGATGTAATCACCAATTTGTAGATTTATGCACTCTGACAAAGAAATGCATCTCTTGAAATATGTACCTAAAGAACATACAGTAAGAACAAATATGCCTGGTGTCTAGTCTTGTGCATACAGATACAGCCGTTCATCTGTTCATCAGAAACCATTTCTTAGACATGTAACGTTGGCTTGGAGTTGGGAAAGATGGGGTTGGGGGTATAGGGGGTTTATAACTTAAGATTTTATAACTCTTATAACTTTTATGGGGTTTATAGCTTAAGATTGTACAAGTGTGCCTCTGCTTCATTGATATGTCCTGTGAATTTATATACTTGGAACACCCATATTCATTTTGTATGTTATGTTTCTGTGTTGTACAAGTTGTACTGTGGCCGCATGGTGGCCTAGTGGTGAGCACTATTGCCGTCCATGTTTTTTTCCTGCCACAGGTCTCCCAGTGCTTGATGGGTTTCCTCCAGGTACTCCGGTTTCCTCCCACAGTCCAAAGACAATCCATTTTTAAATAATAAATAGAGTGGTGATCACTATTGATTTCAACAGTCCGTAGTTGGTCTACATAGGTTTCTAGGTAGATGGATGAATAGATGTTGTACTGTAGATTTGGCTGTGTGCTGGGAGGTGTTTATTAATGAGGTGTGGAGGTATAAACAGAGCAAAGCCAAAGCTGAGCAGAAAGCTGCAATACTATATATACGTGTAACAGAATTACATTAATTTACTGACTGACGACCAGACACAGGTTCTTATCCTGCATATGAGTAACTACACCAATTATAAGATTGGGACTTCTTGCTGTGCAGTTATGTTATACTGCATCTCAAAGGTGCAATACAGATCATATAAAAACACAAAAACAGATATACTGGGAAGTAGGCAAACATAGCAGAGATGCAGGCATCTTCATTATGGTTGCAGGTTTCAATACTGTTGGTGCATGTGCCCTGAGGAGATGGAACACAGTTGATACATTTCAGAGCAGAACCTGTAACAGAGTGGAGACCAAAAGTCAACATAAACTTTCTGCAAGCATGAAAGTACTTCTAAAAACAGTCTTTGCGTCATTCATTCATTCACTCATTCATTCAGTCATGATTTTCTGCAGTTTATTGGCCTGTACTTTAGTAACCAATGCATTCCTCCCTAGGCAGCATGGTAGTGTCACCTGTCGCCTTGCACCTCCAGGATCGATAGTTTGGTTCCCACCTTTCGTATGGAATTTGCATGTTCTCTCCATGCTTGGTGGGTTTCCTCCAGGTACTCTGGTTTCCTCCAACAGTCCAAAGAGATGCAGATTAGGCTGACATTTCCAAATTCCCTGTATGATGTTAGAGTGTGTGAGGGTGTCCATGCTTGTTCCCTGTGATGAACTGACGGACCGTCCATGATGTGCCCTGATTAGTTTAAAAAAAATCATTTGTGACAGTGACTAATATATTTTCTTCCCTTGTATTTAAGATCATTATAAATCCTGATCTTTTTGTTGTGACTTAAATTTATGCTAACATTTTCACGTTTGGTCTTTTGTGCTTTTTGTTTTTCGCCCTGTGATTACCGCCTAACTTACCTCACTAATCTAATGTGTACTGTACACCAGTTGTAAGGTAAGTCCTTAATTTGTTTATCTTTTTAAGTGCTTCTTTTTCTTTGTTTGTTTGGTAGCCTTTTTAAAAATAATTACTATGCAAACAAAGAGTTTAACATCACATGAAGATACCAATGAAAATAAGAACGAACAGAAAGAAGAAATAGGGGTGCAAGAAAGTAAAAGGGGCATTGACAAATATATACTAATAACTCCTATGCATGTGCGTGTGAAGTGTATCTGAGTGTAGGCATACTGTAGATGTATACAGTATAAATGAATGAAAACCACTGGAAATGTGTAACTCCTAAAAAACAAGAACTGATCATTTGAAATAAACACGATCTTTAAGATTTCATGGATAACTCCACTTTATTTGAGGTGCCCAGCAGCTTTTTGTGATACATAACAAAACACACGAAAAAACACCCACATACCCGCCTCCCATCTTTTCTTGGAAGCACATACGCTGGATTAAATAGTGCAGGTGAGACATAATATATTAGCAAGAACAAGTCATACTACTACTACTACTACTACTAATAATAATAGTTTTTAAACATTAAGAATTAAAGCTAGAGGATGAATAATACAACAATATAAAGTAATATTATTATTATTATTTCTACTACTACTACTACAGTACTACTATTATTATTATTATTATTAATAATAATAATAATAATAATAATAATAAATAGCTGTTGTCAACTAAGGCAGCCTCAGGTCCCTCCATGGCCCACTGGACCAAATCGGTGCAAATCAGTTCTCATGCTGCAGGGCATAGGGAAAAAAAAAAGCCCCTTAAAGCCACCATACACACTCCTTGCTTACCCTATTTTTTGTTTATTTTTGTGTTTTTTGGGGCTCTTAATAAATGCGCAAAGCCAGTCAAAAGTTTTTATTGTGCACTTGTCTTTATAGGTGCAAATTATGTTCTTAAATTTATTTATTTCATATATCTTGATTTGTTCCAACCTAGCCTTTTTCATGTTTAGAATCAAGGATGGTCCTTGTTTGCTTTTGTTACTGATAGACATTATTAGATATTATCATAGAAATATGTAGCAAATATATATATATATAAAAACTGAACTGATGCCCTGTTGACACTCACCGCTCATCAGCATCAAAGCAAGACACAGAGTCAGGACTAGAGCCTTCATTTTTCTGCAGCATGAAAAAAAAACATCTACTTTTTAATTAAGAAAATAGAATAATAGTATGTTTTGTTTTGTTTTTTTACAGAGAAACTACACACAAACTATAAAATATATGTGAATGAAATTTTCTCTATATGCTGAATTTTAGAGAACTGACAAAAACATTCAGAAGTTAAAATTAATTAAAATGATATTCTGTAAGATCTTACCTTCAAGGTTTCAGACTGGAGAATGCAGTGTCTAGCTTTAACTTTGAGTAACTCTGAGTTCCACCTTTTTATCTTACTTCCTTTGATCCCTCCCTCCTGATAACTTCCAAACGCTACTATTATAAGTGTTCATGTAAAATTTGGCATCCTGAGGGCATGTTGAATATTCAAATACATACAAGTATATGGAAAGAAGTTTACAGTTTCTCATTAGGGATACCTACCCAATGTACTGTATATGCAATGCAAATGTTACCCATTTTACACAGTTTATAGCGATACTGTATGTCTATAAAGACTACTGAGAGGATGCTGCACTTACTTGCACATAAGATGAGATCATGGGTAATATTGCACAGTTTCTATTGCAATGAATTGCACTAGGATAATATTGGACAGTTTAAAATGGTGTTATTGAACAGTTGCTATTGCACACAAATTTAAGATATTGTAACCGTATTGTAAGATATTATAACTATATTTAACATATTGCAACTATATTTTACAATTTAGATTTTCTAACAGTATATAACAGTATACAACATTGCAGCTCTGAACCTGTAGATCACTCCATAGAAGATAGCTGAGGCCACCACAGAGTCAGAAAAGGTTCAGTCTCCCTGCAGTCTAAAAGACCTTAGTTTCCTTAACAGAAAGAGTTATCGTCCTTATTTATACATTGCATAATACATATTACATATTGGTATTGTTGCTTCTTCACTGAGTTAGTTGCTCCTAACTCTGCTTCTCATCAGAGTTAAGCTCAAATTAATTCATTTATGTTCAAAATTGGGAAAACCCTAATATACATGTCTGACTACCAAGAACTAATTATATATTAATACCAGCACAAGCTGTACCTTAATGTTTAAACAAATTTAATTAAAACTAAATACTAAAGGCAAAAATGACTTAACTTAACTATAAATGCTTGTGACTGTTCTAATGTGTACACAAGTTGTAAAGTCAGTCCTTCATTTGTTTGTCTTTTTATGCCTTTTTGTTCTTTTGTTTCTTTGCAATGTATTTTTTTTATTTGTTGTTATGCAAACAGAGAGGTTAACATCACATGTGACATCTATGATGAAGAGAAAAAAAAACACGAACAAAAAACAGATACCAATGAAATTAAACCAATGGAAGGAGGAAGGGGAGGGGGGGCAAAGAATAGGTAAGGGAGAATGTAAAATGACCGTGATGTAAGGAAGGTTAAGAGGGGAAAGGCAGCTGTGGCCAGGTTGAGGTGGTTTGGACATGTTCAGAGGAGAGATTGTGAATATATCGGTAGGAGGATGCTGAGGTTGAAAATTCCAGGCAGGACGTCTAGACGAAAACAAAGAGGTGATTTATGGATATAGTTAGGGATGGTCCCTAGAAAAATCTGTGCAAAGTTGTTGTGCAGATCAGATGGTCCACTGTGGCGACCCCTCGACAGGAAAAACTAACAACAGCAACAACTAATGCTGTCCCATATCTCACCATGGCCAAATCATTTTCCCTAATATATCTTGATTTGTTTAATGATTAATGATTTATAATTAAGGATGGTCCTTGTTTGCTTTTATTACCGATAGGTGTTATCATAGAAATATAAAGCAGATTTTTAAAAACTTAACTGAGATCCGGTTGACACTCACCGCACATTAGCATCAAGACCCAGAGTCAAGACTAGAGTTTTCATTATTCTGCAGAATTAAAAGAATAAGAATAAGAAACGAGTTTATTTGTTACAGAGCAGCTACACATAAACTATAAAATCTAAGTGAATGAATTTTAATTTCATATAGGGAACTTACAAAAACATTCCACAGTTTTACTGAAATGATATTCTGTAAGATCTTACCTTCGAGGTTAGAGAGAGCAGTAAAGGAGAAATTTTGTCCATTCTAAATTCCACCACTTTATCTTACCTCCTTTGAATGAATCTGTTGTGCAAGTCTCCTCCCTTCTGGTTCTCACAGTTGCTATGGAAATTCACCTATGAATGAAGTAGAGTATACGTATTACAATTATGTACAAAAAATACACAGTGTTACATTTAGTCATGTGATATCTTTCTGTCTGGTACGCAAAGATATTTGAGCTCTTCATTTACCAACCATATCCCACAAGAATCCTTACCCTTTGTATTATAGGTTTTCCCCCAAAAGTTTAAACACATTACCAGAAACTGTCACAATATCTAAAAAAGGAAGGAAAAAAACCCTTTTCCTTGTTTAACCCTTTTCATCATTTTATATTTACAGTTAGACACGTTTTCAGTTGCAGCACTAATAACTCTGCAAATCTATTGCAAAAACAGCAATTAAACAGCAAAACAGAACATACAGCTTATAGTCTGTCTTTCAAAACATCAAATATACAATGATATCATAACTTCCAAACAGTACCATCTAAAGAGTTAAAGTAAGTTTTGGCTTCCTGAAACCATGTTACATATTCAAATGCACACAAGTATGTTGAAAGAAGTTTCCTGTTTTTTTATTTTGGAGAAATGTAGGGAGAACTGCCCATGTACTCTACAGCCAACACAAACGTTACCTATTTTGCATGCAGCAAATTTAGTGGCACAGTGGCTTAGTGGTTAGCACTGTCGCCTTGTACCTCCAGGGTCCAGATTCGATTTTACATGGAGTCTGCATGCTCTCCCTGTGCTTGGTGGGTTTCCACTGGGTGCTCCAGATTCCCCTCACAATCCAGTGACAAGATTAAGCTTATTGTCATTCCCAAATTCAGTGTGTGCATGTGTGCACCCTGTGATGAATTGTCACCCCGTCCAGGGTATCCTGCCTTGTACCCCTGGCAGTCTCCTGGCATAGGGCCCCCATGACCCACAATATACAATGATGAAGTGGTATAGACTGTGAGTGAGTCAGTGAGTATAGCAGAATAATTTCAGCTACATTATGTTTTGGACACTATGTACTGTACAGTGTGTACAATAAGATATACTAAATCCTGATCCTGGCCAGGCCAGAGGACCTCATACACATTGGGTGTAATGTTCTCCCTGAGCAAACAGTGGGAGGAAAAAAAGAAGAAAAAAAAAACACCTGGCATGGTAAAAACATCTCTGGCATTCATCTGTGTGGATGGGATTACATGCATCCTGCATTGCCTGTGTGCCGCACTCTCCTGAGGTCTGCATTTGTACACTTTCCATCGCTATGCTGAAAATAATTTCTCTGTTTGATTTAGGGAATACAGTGCTACAGTGCAAAACATGGGTTATTGGCAGTGTAGATACGAAGAGAAACTATAACGTTTTGGTATACTGTAATTACTACAGTCAAAGGTCCCAAGGTGGATACTTATCTATTCTCTTCTCTAAAGTTAAGTTAGGTTAAGATATTTTAACTGGTTTGACAAGCGGAGAGAAAACACAGGAACCAGAATTACGAACTGTTTATTACTGTTCAGCAAGGCGTGGCCTTTTTATAGGCCACTGGTGACAGGAGAATGATGAGCATACAGTAGATTGCACTCCAGCCAGGTGTATCAGTGAGCCCTGCCTCCTTTCCACACACACACAGGGACAGAGGTAAAGCAGGTAGACACAGGTAAAGCAGCTTGTTTGACACTGTTTGTGAAATAAAAAGGCCACACGTTCAAGCAAGAAAGTTTTTTTCTGTTGCTCATGCACTTGCTGTAACCCCAAGGTACTGTGCCTCGGTCAGGCCAAGGTGACACTTGTGGGGATTTGCTGTTAATTCTGCCTCTCGCAAATTGCTAAGCACTTGTTTTAGGTGGTGTAGATGATCCTCCCAGCTACTTGAATGAATGACCACACCGTCCAGGTAGGCAGTGGCATAGGGACGGTGGTTTTTAAGCATTATGTCCGTAAGTTGCTGGAAAATAGCTGGGGCACAGTGCAGACCGAAGGGAGGAACCCTGTACTGCCAATGGCCCTGGTCTGTTGTGAAGGCAGTTTTTTATTGTTCCTCTCCTCGCTGGATTAGCTTGCTGCTCTGCTCAACAAACAAAAGAGAGGAGAAAGCTGAAATGCATTGCATAGGTTTAATCCACTGTTTTAGTAAGTTAACATGATACAGCTCAGTGCTTTTCCGATTACCTAGCTGTTGTAGTCTGTAGTTCACCAACCCGACTTTTTTCCACAACGTTGAAAGGACCTTGCCAACTGGCCAGGAATTTACATGTGGCACTGGGGAGAAGCAGTAGTATGCGATGGCCAACCTAGAACTCTCGAGGTTGTGCCAGCCGGTCATATGCGTGTTTATCCATCTGTGCTTTTTGCATGTGTTGTTTTACAATAGGGAGAATTTTTATTAATATTATGTTGGAGCTCTTTAACATATTCAATCAATAACTGGAAAGGTGAAGGCTGCTCCTTCCAGGCTTCTTTTGCCACACCTAGCAGACAAGCATTGGGGCTGTCACCTGAACAGCATTTCTAATACCTGGATTTCTAAAAGCTGGTGGAGGAGTCTCACACACCATAAACATCACCTGTGGTACATGGGATGTTCAGAACTGCTTTACCTTACTTGTTCCCAGCAGCATTTTAAGCAGGGATCATCTCTTTGTAAAAGAGCAAAGCTGCCATCGCGTTTCATCTGCTGAGACAGAGGACACAAAAGGATTAGGGCGATTATTAGCCTCACTCTTGGCTTCAGCACCAATGTCCTGCATCGGCACCGTAAGGTGTCTGCACTAACCAAGCCGGTTGTGTAGACGCCGCTTTTTGCCACTTTGATCTGCACACAGCACGCTTTCTCTGTGGCCGCCTTGTCTATGCGCCCACTTGTGAAACTCCAATGCAGCTTGAGTACTGGAAAGCCAGCAATATGCAAGAATTCCAGTCTCAAGCAGATCATGGTTTTATGTGTCCTCGTCGGAGAGAGAAAAGTAGGAATGTTGTGTCTCGCTTGTGAGCAGCGGTATGAGAATACCACTCCACTCGCATTGCGGCCAGCATTCTGGCTCTGTGGTCTTTTCAAATGTGCAAAGGAACGCCTCTACGTCGTCATGCAGCATCAGCTTTGTTAACATGTGCCGCGCATCCCTGCAACAGCGGCCAAAATAAATCAGTCACATTTCAAAGTAATTCGTGAAAAGACTGTCAGATGGCACAAAGTGACATTTTCAGTCACCGCAGTTTTTAAATTTAATTAGAGCTTAGGTCATAAAAACGTCATAACAATATGTTGTATTGAAGAAATACTACAGTGATGATAATTTACACAACCAAGTACTTTATACAACAAACATGAAAAATCAAAGTCTGAGCTATTGACAGTTACTGGTTAAAACATTGGTTAAATGTTGTTTAGACAGACGATCAAGTTCACTAGCTGACAATTTTTTTTTGTACAAAAAACGAACTGTTATATAGCCTATCTCTGTATCTGTTTAATTGTGATTATTTTCAAAATGTTACAATTAAAGTCATCAAACTTTAAATATAGAAACAACTGGAAAAATAGACTTTCAGAATAAAACATTAGAATAACTCAAAAAATGAATTGTCTTACATTTGTGTAAATGTTTCATGGGAGTTTTTCACAGGAATTTTGTTGTACTAAATAACATTTATGCAGTATATTCAAGGACTCTTATTCCTATTCTAGGTTGTTGTTTTAGTGTTACTGTGTGTTGTCACGTTTCTGGCATCTGGGTTTACGTGGCATAAATGCAGAGGCAAGATGTTGATTGAAAGATTTTCTTTTATTAGTTATCTTAAAGTCCAAACTGTACACTCTCTGTTACGAAAAAAACAATCAAAATAACAGTAACAATAACAAATGCTAGACGCCTGACTGAACTTCAGTCAGGCTATTTATAGTCATCCCCTTAATCACTCGCCTCGGTTCAGGTGCACTCTATCACCTGACCGAGGTGCATTCTGGGAAACGTAGTACAAATCAAACAAACTACAAACCAATAAACATATTCATTGGGCGTTTGGCGCCATGTAGGGGTTAACCCTTACATGTGTGCTTTACAGTGTCAGACAACATTCAAATGCGAATAATTTACCAGGGGTCGTCCATTCTTCGTATGTCGCTTGACACATCCGAGATGAACTGACACATCTAAGATGAGATCATCCTGCTAATTAAGATCTGGCTAAGTTGGTTCTTCGAGCACACCTGTTGTTGATGATTAGTATAGCTGGATTGAGTTGTC
>JAQQZS010000018.1:15997032-16007206 GCA_030068045.1 Platyallabes tihoni | reverse complement strand
GGACATGTTCAGAGGAGAGATTGTGAGCATATTGGTAGAAGGATGCTGAGGTTGGAACTGCCAGGCAGGAGGTCTAATGGAAGACCAAAGAGGAGATTTACAGATGCAGTGCGAGAGGACATGAAGTTAGTTGGGGTGAGAGGCGAAGAGGATGCAGAGTTAGACGGAGGCAGATGATTTGCTGTGGCGACCCCTGAAAGGGAATACCCGAAAAATAAAAGAAGTCTGCATGTCTGTCCAGACAGATTTTGTCATAGAATCACCCAAAACTGGCTGGACAGAATTTAATGTAACTTTGCTAGTCCTTAAGTATTTTCCTGAAGTTAAACCAACGCCATAAATGAAATCAAAATGTCGAGAAGAAGTGAAGTTATGAGCAGTTGATTATATGCACCAGATTATAAACCCCAAGTTTTGACAGGCTACTGCGCATGCGTTAAACTGTAAGAGCATTTTAAATCGACTGAACAGAATTTTGTAGTACTTAGGTATCTGCCTGAAGTTTTAACCTGCACCATAAGTGAAATCAAAATGTTGAGTAAAAGCGATGTTATGAACAGTCATGTGCAGGACTTACAGTAATAATCTACTTTAAAATAAGCTACTGATAAGCTACTTGCTCAATGTAAACAAACAGCTGCACCAATAGATATTAATTATAAAAGCTAAACTGAATATTTTTACTGGGTTTAGTTCATATTTTCAGCACTGAAGTGGTACAGTACAAGTGTAGATCTTTATCGGATCAACATTTTTGATTCCTCCTCTGTGATTCGCTCTCTGATTACAGAACAGGGAGTGTATTTGTCCGATTAGTACTTAACTTAATGTAAACAAGGCGTTAGATACTTAACCTTACAAAATGTTATTTATTTGTATTAATTAGTTAACCAGAGAGTTCTGTTGTACAGATAGACAGGCAGATATGTACATGGGCATCAATTTAGTAATAATAATAATTATAGTTGTAATAATAATAATATCACAGATTACATTCAAACTGATCGGCTTATTTCTAGCGTTAACCTTTAAACTGTTTCTACAAACTCTTTTCCCGTCAATGACGGGTCCTACTGCCAGTACGGGATAAAGCGGTATAGGCGATGAGACGATGCGGTTAGTCATATTCCGTGGGTCCCAAACTCCAAAATGGGAGGAGACAGACAGACAGTCAGACAGCGCGCGCGCGCGCTCTTTCACCGAGGACCGTTTGGACGCTCGCGCAGTCACTCGCGCGCGCCTCTCCTTCCTGCCTGCGTTCCGCGCGCTCCTCAATCACATAACGGTCGGAGCGCGAGAGCTTAAACACCACCATCTACCGGAGAGAGAAAGAGAGTGAGAGAGTGAGAGAGAGAGACGGAAGGAGAGAGAGGGTGATAGTCTTACCGCACCTTTTGGAAGAGAAGAGACCCGAGAGAAGTCAGAGCGACTCCGGGAGAAGGAGACTGAAAGGGGGGGAAAGACGGTCCGAGGTGCCGACTCCTAAAGAAGACGGACGTTTGCGCACAGTTTGGCGTTGTTACCTCACGGCCGCGGGGGTCGACACACGCCTGAGACAAACTGAGGACATGGATAAAGTTTTAACTTGGCTCGTCACCGCGGTCGGGCTCCTGGTGTCGGCGCGCGGACAGGTGTACAAAGGTAGGACTAAGTCTAACCGTTTTCCTAAATCCGTGTGATTCAGTGTGAGAAAGTGCGCGCGCGCGCTTTCCTGGTGGTGGGACCGTTATCTCCGAAACGTCTCCCAGAAACTTAAAGAGAGATGTGCTGGAAATATTTAACGCAATTAATTGATAAAGCACGTCATCATTAGCCCAAATATAGACTGTATATATATATATATATATATATATATATATATATATATATACATACACACACGCGCGCGCGCTCGCGCACGCGGCGGAACAGACGCGCGCGGGTTCCAGCTGTGCATTTATTCCACACACAGTTTACGGTTAGTTTTGTTTCGAGCAGAGGAAGTTTCAATGGATGTTGGAGCTCTGGAGCCGAGCTGCTGTAGACGTGGTGGTGCGTAAATTACAGGGTCCGAGACCTGATTTAGAAACGTTGTGGTAAAGCAAAAAAAAAAAAAAAAAGGTTTTATTTGAAAATCCTCAACAAGGAGTGCACGTTTGTCCTGAAGCGAGGTGTAGTGAACTATAACTCTGTTTAAAGCACCTACCTATTTGTGCATGAAAAAACAACAACAACAACAACAACACACACACACACACACATACACACTTTAGGAATGTCTAAGCGTGTTTTTATTTCTTTTACAAGAACCCCAGGATGATCTCATTAAGACAATAGGTGTTAATTGCACTCACGTATTTCATTTTATTGATGCTCCTCAACTCATTAAACATATTACTGCCGATCTGTTTATATTGAATAATCGATCAGAAGCATCGACTACTTAATGGTCGGAAGCAGCCCTCCGGCGGCACTATGTTAGATTTTGATGAGCTTTCTTTTCCCAACATGTTTTATCCCCCCCTCTCCTCAGTTTTTCACAGCTCTGTGTGATAGTCTGGCAGTTGTGTCACCCTCAGCAGGGTTGCGATTAACAAGTGGCGCTTGACCTTAGCACTTCATCACTGCCATGCTCATTATGGTTATCAAGCATATTATTAGAATTATTTTGCAAACTCTGAATTGAGTAGATACCCTCTTGAAGGAAGTGTAGAACAGATAGGAGTTGTAGTGCTGCACTATACAGTAGTTACAAGAATAAATTGAAAGATTGAAGGAATGCAAGACAGAGAAGCTGTAATCAAAAGACATTATAGACTTCCCATGGCAAGGCGTCCTGCTCCTGCTAATGCATTGCATGTCATGGGCTATTGAAGGAAGAAAATTGATTAATGACCTTTGCACTTAGATTGAGCCTGAAGAGACACAAAAGTGGCTAATTTATCTCATTTGACAAGATTGTTTTTTTCATACAGGCATCATGCACATCAGTGTGTCCTCAGTCAGTCAGTCTGCGCTGCACATTTACTGATTTCCCTGAATGCCTCAGCTAATTACTACCCCTTTCATAAGGTTAAAATGTGCACATTAAACTGGCAAAAAACAGCAAAATACAGCACAGAGGTGAATTTACAGCCAGATCCTGCTACAGTGCTGAATTAACTTGCTCGGTGTTAATATGTTTCCATGTAGGAAATATTTTTCTAGGAGCATGGTTAATATTCTCCAGCTGGAAACTTATTTTTTTAATTCTTTTTTTTTTTTTTTATTTTGCTTGTTGCCATATTTAGTGAATATTACTCACACTGCCACCTGTTCTGATGGTATTGATGAGCATATAAGAAATTTTCTGTCTATCCTTCAGGAGGTACTGCATATGCCAAATTTCCTCTATTGACAAATGTATCACTTTTATCAGTACACCTGTTATGCCATGCATTGATTAGATGGAATGATAAAATATACAAAAAGAAAAGTGCATGAAGTAAAAATGTCTTATTTTGAGGAATGTCTGTAAATATCTGGAGTTTTGAAATCATGAGATTTTATGGCCAGTTCTGAAGTATCCGTTATCAGTTCCGTTATGTGCCTGAAGGGGGCAGCATGGCTCACTCAAATTTGCTGTGTAGGATTAAAAAGCTGGAACGATCTGTAGATCAGAGAACTTTAGTTTTTAATCTTATTAATATATTAAATCGGATATAATCCATTAATTGATATAGGTGTTTATTAAAATTATTATTTATCATCGAAACCATTAGAAGATTCAGCAATTTCGTGTCAAGTCATTCAGTGGCTGTTCATGCTGGAGATGAACAGTTAATGCATTACTTGTTGGTTGGACTAGGGAGGTGTGAAAAAAGGTACCAGTAATAATTTAAAAGTAGATTATTCATGACAAAATATAAAAATCTAGAAATAAAATAAAGCAATAAAATAAAATAACCCAATTTTGTTTTCATAAGGGTTCATAAGTTTGTTATATTGTAAATAAGTGTTAAAAATGTTATTTTCTATTTTTGTTTTTTAATTATTTGAGATTATACCACTTCATTGCTACTTTTAAATGCAACAGCTGCATCCACTGGAAATAAATTCTATTATAATCAATGTAAGCATAAGAAACCCTGGAGAGTGTTAACAGAGAAATCATACTTTAGATGTACACTTTGTCTGCACTACTGGTTTAATGTTAAACTTTCATGTAGCTTCTGTTTGAAGAGATTCTATGCCAGCAGCTCGTGGCAGATTAACACAGTTTACAATAGCATGAGGTATATCGGTGCTGTAACCTTAGCATGAACTACAGTATTGGCCAAAAGTGTTAACACAACGTATTATAGTTCTGTCTGTGCAAAAAACAGGTGATTTCACTAATTAGTTCTAGCCTATCTAGGCTTTCTGTTAATTAGTTGTGCTAATTAACTAAATAACTACAGTAGTGAAGAACTGGCTATTTGACGACAGTATTCAGCTTCTTGAAGCATGGCCTGGGTCATCTACAGAAATAAACCCAGTACAAACCAGTTGGACGATGGTGAAGCAGACAGTAGCAGTTAAGAAACCGTCCTCAAGCAGGCATGGATTGAGTGAGTGACAACAGAGGACTGCAGATGTCTTTCCATCCAGATCAACAGGTTGTGAAAAATAAAGCACTTCATAATAAATATTTATTGTTGTATAGCAGTGTAATTGCATAAAATAACAAATTATGTTGAGTGTCAATTTGAAAAATTGAGAAACATTGAAAGTTTTTCCAGTCTCAATACTTTTGGCCACCAAATCCCAGCATTTGATGCACTACACACATTACACAAACACCTGATTTTCTAATGGTAGCCTGGTTTTTACTTGGTATAAGAATTAGCTTGGATCATGGTGACAGAATCAGGATTTTAGGAATTTACAGGTACATTGTATACACTGCATTAGTAACTCTGTTACAACATATTAGTTTGTGAGAATCGTTTGCAGTATCACAGGTATCGAATTGTGACCAGAGTTTATTTTTTACACCCCATACTTATTCGTTTCAGTAAGTCTAACCAACCAGCTTGTGTGTACACAAATATTACATCATGGTACATACCACCTTTAGACAATTAGGTTTCTGGGCAACCGAAATGCAAGAGTCTGGGTAACACAAACAACTTTTACCTACAGAGTGTACTAGCTAATGGCTTTATGATTTGTCCACCCTGACGTATCTGACTTGTAAATAAGCAACTGGCGTTGCTAGCACACTTTTTTTTTTTTTTTGCATGACTTCATTGATTACACTCAAATCAGTGTCATGAATCAGATGCAGAGCAGTTTTTTTAGTCTGCAACTTTGATGAATAAGGGCCATTGTGTGTGTTTGTGTGTGTGTGTGTGTGTGTGTGTGTTAAAGCCACTGTAATGTTGTGAACCAAGAACATTTATGCTAAGTGATTTGTAAGAGTTTCCTCTCTTTGCCATCATCTTCGCTGATTAGCAGACTCTGGGCTTGTTCCAGTTCATGTGTAAATATGTAATACTGGCGTGAGTCTTGGCAATTTATTCAGACTTCATGAGAACAAACAAGAAAAATAAAGTTCCAACCTTCTGTGAGCGACTCTGACAGTGATTAAAGTGCAGATTGTACCCTTTAAATGGCATTAAATAATATGCAGCACAGCTGTGATACTTCACACACACACACACACACACACACAGTCAAACATTGCTGATAAAGGTAAGGTATTCATAAGCAAAGTAGGCTTATACAGTATAGAAAAAGCCAAGTTGTTGTTGAAGTTGTTAACTTGCAGGAGGATCAACTGGACACTCGGTCAGGTTCGACAGCTCAGTGTGTGTATGGACAGCTCTGTGTGTGCGTGGGTGTATTTGGATATACTGTACAGTGCGCCTATGCGTGTGTGTGTGTTCTGGATTTTCTGATGACCAGGTCAGTCAGGTTTGTTTTTCCATCTGAAGAAAACAACAGCAGGTAAAACTCATTTGCTCTAGTTGAGGCTATAAAACCAGCTCGTGTTTCCTCATGTGTGTTCAATGTTTTTTTCTCTCTCTCTCTCTCTCTCTCTCTCTCTCTCTCTCTCTCCAATATTGATGCGGTGATGGATTTCTGATTTTTTAAATTATTTTTTTATCCACAGGCACAGGACATGAGCATCTAAGCACAATAATTTTGTTATACATTCTTTTATTAATGAAGAACTTTTAAAAGTTACACTACTAGCATTACTGCTACTAGCAATTCACACAGTAAATAGTGTGTTAGCGTATCCCGAAAGGTCACAGCTCGCAGTGTACTAGCTGTGCGTGACTATGTGCAATGGACATTATGGAAATTAGCATTGTTCGAACACCAGTGACCTATTCTGTGCAACCTATAAAGTAAAAATACACTTCATTATTTACACCTTGCTTGCTAGTACCGCTTTTGACCCAATTTTTCCTTCAGAACTGCATTAATTCTTTGTGGCTTAGATTCAGCAAGTGGCTAAAACATTCAATTCAATTCAGTTTTATTTATATAGCACTTTTAACAGTGGTCACTGACTCAAAGCAGCTTCACAAAAGCGAGAAATTCCTTTTGGTCCATATTGATACGATATTATATTGGATTGAGGAGTAGTGACTGTGAGGCCGTACAGTACAGATAACTCACTGTCATGTTCACGAAACCAGTCTGACATCAACAATACTCAGGTATGCTGTGGCATTTAAACAATGCTCAATTGGTACCAAGTGGCCCAAAGTGCACCATGAATATATCGTACTGTATCCACCTCACCATTACACCACCAGCAGCCTGGACTGTTGATACAAGGCATGATGGATCCATGTTTTCATTTTGTGTACGCCAAGGTCTGACCCTACCATCTGAACGTCGCAGCAGAAATTTAAACTCCTCAGACCAGTCAATGTTTTTCCGTTCTTCTACTGTCTGGCGAATAGAATGAGAAGACTGGTGAATTGTAGCTCAGTTTCCTGATTATAGCTGACAGGACTGGCACTCGGTGTGGTCTTCTGCTGCTATATCTCATTTGCTTCAAGGTTCGATGTATGATGCGGTTGTAACGAGATGTGATTTGAGTTACTGTTGCGTTTCTATAAGCTCAAACCAGTCTGGCCAACTTCTTTCATCAATAAGGCATTCCCACCCGGAGATCTGCCACTCACTGAGTATTTCCTCTTTTTCAGTTACCATTCTCTGTAAACCCTAGAGATGGTGGTGAGCGAAAATCCTAGTAGATCAGCAGTGTGAGAAATACTTAGACCAGCCCACCCGGCACGAACAACCACGGCACGTTCAAAGTCACTCAAATCGCCTTTGTTGCTCAGTTTGAACTTCAGCACATCGTTTTGACCAGGTCTACATCCCTGAGTTGCTGCCGTATGATTGGCTGATTAGATATTTGCATTAATGATTTGATTAACCTCCTAAATCAGTTCACATATAAGGATATTAAAAATTTGTTGAGTATATTCAAATAATTGATTTTAATTTAATTGTGAAAGCTGTATTGTAAATCGAATTGAAGCACCTCATGAACAGGAGTGCATCATTACACTCCTAGTCACAACAGTCTCATAATAGTAAAAAAAGAGATCTGGGTTTACTTTGGGTTTCCCTGTGCATGTAGGGCATACAGTATTTTTAAGGAATAATGCGAAAGCAGGATGAGAAAGAGGAGCAGGAATAAGTAAAAGTCTCAGCATGCATTCTGTGTAGTGGGCTGATTGAGAGTAAGAGAGTATTGTCATGGTGGTTGACCAATGCTGTTGTCTCAGGGATGGAAATTGAGGAAAATGCTCAAGCACGTTCATTAAGGCTGGATGATTCAGAGGCTCAAAAAGGGATACTATTGTGTGTTTGATGTCTGAGTGAGTGATAAAAGTGCCCTAAAATCAATGTCACCTAGGATAAGATGTGAAGTGCATAATGAGTTTATAGAGATTGTACATAGGGGAGTACTATCGGAGACAGTTAATAAAACACGGTGACGCTTTTTTAGTGATTCAGTGGAAATACATCACAAAACTGAATAACAAGCCCGCCGTATTACAACTGTAGAATGCTGTAAGTCACTCTGAATGAGAGCATCTGCCAAATGCCATTATCATAAATATAAATGTAATATGTTGTATGTGGTTAATGTACTGTACTGTGGGGGTGAGGCTAAATACATCATTGGTTTGTTTTCAGGTTTCAAACAGACATACTGTATAAAGTCAGTGTTTTTATTTTCATTTTATTTCAATTATTTCATGACACCTTTTTGTTCGTTAAGCGTAACGAAAACATCACGCCTAGATTGACATGCCCAAAAAGCCTTGACGCTTTTCCTTTTTTTTTTGTTGTTGTTGATAAATTGCCTTGATGAGCTATAATTGCCATCACACCGTATGCAGGAATGATGACTATCGAGGATCCGAATGCAGGGGACGGTTCCTACCGCTGAGATGGACTGTAAGTGGTCTGTTTGTGAAAAATAATGCATATCGCGAGCGATTCCCAGTGCAACATGCAGTTTTGTAAGTGCTGGAGGGAAGCCAGGCCATACAGTTCAGGTGGAAAAAAGATTTCAGCAGCAGTGTAACAGGTGGCCATGGGAGGAAGCGAAAAATGTAAATAACTTAAGGTCACGGCGCCAAACTTGATGCACTTTCCAGTTATTTCCCAGCAAAGTATAAATTAACAGGGTTTATCAGTATAAATGGGTACAAAAATAAAATAAAACAACAACTTTGGACAGAAGAAAACAGTTAAAACCAGTTTCCCAGGACAGAAACCCAGGAGCACAGCAACACAGTGAGAAAGCCAAGACTTGTTTGAGAAACGAAGCACTGAGGGCTGAGGTTAGATCACTGAGATGCATCATTCAGTGTAATTAAGTAATTAAGTAGATAATTTGATTAAAATTCATCTTGAAGAAATGTAAAACAGTTTAAGCAATAGAGGGTGATCCAGGGTCACATACTGAAGAGGTAAATCCAGCCTTGTAAAGAAGAGGAGCAGCGTAAAGTATGATTAATTAGTGGCAAACTATAGCAACAATGACCATCATAGTAATATAAAATATCCTGTGACAGTATAAAATAATATGAAGGCCATTATAAGAGTAAAAACTATTTTTATTTCTCCTTATCTTCTCCCCTGCTATAGTAATGCACTTATTCTGCAAGTCTGCATCAAATTATTATCTGTCGTTTTCCAAAGCTCAGGTGTTCCACTCGCCAAATGTTCACGAGAATTCATAGCTGTACGGTCTTCAGACCCAGTTTGACTTGAACGCCACTAGTAATACTAACAGCAACACTAATAATAGCTGTAAAACAAATAATAATTCCTCGACCGGCTGCTGACAAAAACAACAGCGTTCACTCACCTTGAACCAGTTAATGACATCCCAGAAGCTCTATCTCTATCGACCAGCTTGTGTGGAATTAACAGGAACTCACATTCTTCTGGTCACAGACGTCCTGAACCAGCAAGACAATCATTATAAGAAAACCTGAGCACAGTACTGTATGTGTTTTTGTTAACCCTCCAATAGAAACTCTACTGACAAGTCTAAAAGTAATAAGACTTAAGGAACAAGACTTCTTCCTTTAATGTAAAATATAAAATATATATACACAACTGTACTGTAGGACATTTTGACTAAAATCTCCAGTTCATTCAAAGCCACTATTGTAGGAGCCATTAAAAAAATTAAATAT
This sequence comes from Platyallabes tihoni, assembly GCA_030068045.1. Classification (NCBI taxonomy): domain Eukaryota; kingdom Metazoa; phylum Chordata; class Actinopteri; order Siluriformes; family Clariidae; genus Platyallabes; species Platyallabes tihoni. The sequence continues at coordinate 15,997,517 of JAQQZS010000018.1, read as the reverse complement.
AACTTAAAATAATTTCTGGAAATTAAAATAAAATGGAAATTAAAATAATATCTGGGCTTTGAGTATGTGCTGAGATTTAATAATGATTCTCTGTTTAATAAGGTCTGTTGTGTGTGTGTGTGTGTGTGTGTGTGTGTGTGTGTGTGTGTCAATATGTGTCCTGTGTTCACATCTATGATCTTTGCTGTACCACCCAGGATTGTACATGAAGTCGTGTGAAATAAAAATCTGAAAATCCATTTCGTCCTGATATTAACTGGGTACAAAAACACAGATCACTACTGAGATTAATGCAAATTGTGATAAAAAATGAAATGTATTGGAAAATATCTATTTAGTCGCATGGGAGGAATTTTTAAGAATTATAACATTGCAAAGTTAAAACGTTACAACCCATGTGAGATGTTATGGAGATAAAGTCAGAGAGGCCAGATTGAGGTGGTTTGGACATGTTCAGAGGAGAGATGGTGAATATATCGGTAGAA
>JAQQZS010000018.1:15975809-15992443 GCA_030068045.1 Platyallabes tihoni | reverse complement strand
TGAGCGTTGTACTGTGGTTTGTTTACTCCTTTTATACTTCCTGGTTTGACGCCCGCCTTACTTCCGGGTCCTAGTGCCGGGCGCAGATTGAGTGTGCATGACACTAACACTAACTGTGTTTTTTTTTTATTTATCTATTTAATTATGTTTACATTACTTGTGATTCGCTTATTATTCATTTTGTGTGTCCCTCCCCCCTTTACATTTTTTGAAGCATTGCATTTGTTTGTTTTCATAATAGAATTTTTCATAAAAAGTTATTAAAAAAAACAGTTTATATAACTTCTGTATATCGCAATGTGTTGTTGTTTGTCTTTCGGCTGCTCCCGTCGAGGGGTCACCACAGCGGACCATGGTGCAACTTGGCACAAGTTGCCCTTCCTAACGCAATCCTCCCATTATATCCGGGATTGGGACCGGCACTGCAGTGGCTGGGGTTTGGGAAGCGGGTGGGAATTGAACCCGGGGCCTTCCACATGTCAGGCGAGAAACCTACCACTGAGCCTTATATTGCAAATTAGTTGTCTATAAGGTCCCTATGAGGCTTCATGTAGTGCACACGTTTTTGTGCACTAGTTCTGATAGCATTTTATCTCTCGCTTTGTGATGACAGTAACGGCAACACCACATCAGACTTGGATCCGAATTCAATTATGATGCCAATCAAGCTCAAATCAATCTCGATGTGCTGAACCCACAGCTCATGCAGAGGTCACGCCACATTAAATTATACACACTGGGCCTAATGTGAGCTGCCCAATGCTTAACGCACACACTATAGTGTATGTGCGTGTGTGTGTGTACGTGTGTAAGAGCGAGAAAGCGAGAGATAGAGATGGATGATGTTTGCAGGGTGATGTAGGCACGTGGTAATTGGCCTTGAGATGTGACTGTGTGAAAGGATGCTGGACAAACAGATACACTGTAATTATCCTCAGCCCCCTTGTTCAAATGAAGAGGGCAAACACTAATGAATCTCACACACACAGACACCAAGCCTGCTTAATGAAGAGCGAGAAAGAGAAAGAGAGAGAGTGGGAGAAAAAAAAAAAAAAAAAGGACATTAGTGGTAAATAAGATGAAGTAAATAAGAAGAGAGTCAGAGTACTGGGGGAAAAATGTAGGCACCACAAGTGGAAAAACAGGATTAGAAATAAAATGAGGAAGGGAGGCTAAGAAGAAGAGATTTATGAGAAGTGCTTGAGTAATTTATACTCTGCTCTCATCCTTGTATCAGAAAAAAATAAAAAATGAAGTAAGAAAATTCAGTGAAGGAGAAAAATATGAACATGGAGTTCAGTAATGGCTGCAGCTTTGTAGGGGTCCAAGCACTTCCTACTAGCATGAAATAATGCTAATTAAAGCTCAAGGGCCTCTTTTCTGTCTAATGAGGAGCACAGGAGTTTGGAAGAGAGTCTGTGCAACCAGGAAGAAATATGGCATGTTTTTTTTCCAACACAAACAAACATACATGTTTTCATGAGTAACCCCTGACCCCTATCCCTCACTCGGAGTTTAGCACCACAATGCCAAACCGGCAGCGTCTCAACGAGTTCTCCATTCACTGGCTCGAAGTGAACATGTTGCCACGTCCTTTTGGGAGAAAGGTGCGAACGAGCTGGAACACAAATCACCCTTCGTCCTGCTTTATTATCCCGATTCAATTTTGTTTTCTTTCGCTTCAGCCATTACGCCTTTTTTTTTCTTTTCCATCCAACGCTCATTAATGAGACTGGCTGTGGTGTGGGCTGCTGGGTAATTGAAACAGCGGATGCTTAGCGCGCCGATGGGAACGACGAGGAGTTTTTTCGTGGCACTTCACGAACGCTGAAATGCCGCAAACGAGCAGAACGAGCGAGACGACGTTGCCGGAGAAGTTTGGCGCACGGAGGAGTGCTAGCATTTGAAGAGTGACCTCCACAGCGCGAGTGTGCGCTCAGATCTCGCCAGCTTGGAGAGATCACTTCTGTCTGCCAAGGAACTGTCTTCTATATTCTCTCTAATCCCACTCCACCCTCTCTCTATACTTCCCATAACTGTTTCTCCTTCTTCTTGAATGTCCATCTTTCTTCATGATTTTTATCCTTCTATTTATCAGTCTCATTTGATGCAGTAGACATTTTGGCACATACCTACGTTGTTATAGCTTTGCCAGCGTGTCATTGGAATGGCTTGTGATTGATATTTAGGGTCACGAAAAAAACAAATGTTTACAAAAAAAGATCTAGTTAAAAATGTTAAATGAAAATGTAGTTGAAAGAAATTGCAGTTGCGTGGGAATGGGAAAAAAAAACAAGTAGAAAAACCGCCCACGAAAAAGTATGTATACTGTACAGTAGGGATGCTTGATACTTAGCAAGTTATGCTATACTTATACAGAAACAAAACACAATGAAAAGCCTATGAAGAATTGACTTAACAAACACAGTAGCTACAGTAAAGCTACAATAATGTAATAAGGTTCCACTGAGCCTCCCTTCATTCATTCATATTCAACTAAACATTTTTAAATGTTGATTAAATTAAAGAAATAAGAACAAGCGTTTTCAAGGTGCCTAAAGATACAATTTTATAATGTGTTGTTTATGTAACAACCGCTGCAGCAGCCTCATTTCCCCTCTCGTCTTGTCAGTACACCAATCACTTGGCCTCATCATCTGCACCTGTTTCTCACTGGTCCGTGTCTTAACTTAGATTTTTATTTATTATTTTTTTATGATTGAATGATTCCTAGGACACTCTGTGGCTTTTTTTGTGGCTTAACTAACAAAAACATTTGTCTGAAACTGGTCAGGTACAGTACAAGGACTGAGCTGAGAATTAGAGCCAAAAAACTTGCCAAAAATTAGAGACTTTTTATTACTTGAGAAAGCCTGGAGATCTATTCTTCAAGACTACATTAAGAAATACAAGAGCGTCTGGCTCTTTAAAAGTTGAGGCGAGCTTAAGACTTTTGCCACAGTTACAGGACATTAACAAGGCTCAGAAATAAAGTTACACACTAACCACCTTTCTGTTTTTTTAAGCTCTAGAGAAAGTAGTGAGGTCAGAAACCATTTTGCATAAATATTCAACTGTTCTTTAGAAATATTGGCTAATTAGTACCAGTTGGGACAAGGCATCATCACTTTATCAGATAGAATGGGTGAGCTCAGACCAAATGAGGCAGAAATCAAACAGGTCACCATTACACAAGACATTCCCGGGAAGTAGTGTGTGAAGGATATACAGTACAGTATCATGGAAATGTCTTTATAATTTTTTTTTTTTTTGAGAAACGTGTTTTTGGTTCTCATTTTCAGTCCAGTGCCTGTACCTGACCAGTTTCAGACGAATGTTTTTTTGTTCACTAAGCCACACAGTGACCTGTGAATCATAAAAACCAAGCATGAACCAGTGAGAAATGTGCAGATGATGACAGACGATCAGACTGTTGATTAGTTTACTGGCGATGCTGAAGAGGGAAACAGAGGTTGGTGATGAGGTTGTTACAGTTATTTACAAAAACATTATACAGTGGAACCTCGGATTACGAGCATAATTCGTTCCGGAAGCGGGCTCATATTCCAAAACACTCGTAAACCAAAATGTAATTTTCCCATAAGAAATAATGGAAACTCAAATTATTCATTCCACAGCCCCAAAAAATAAATACATAAAAATAATTAACACAAAATATAAAGTAAAAATAAAACAAATTAACCTGCACTTTACCTTAAAAAAAGTAAAAATAAATCCCGACAGATAAGTGTTTCCATTTATGCACACAGGCGCTGTGTGTGTGTGTTTTTCTCTCTCTTGCGCTGCGGAGTGTGTGTGTTATGTTTGTGCGCGCGCTAGTGATGCGCGGGTCGTCTGGTAACCCGTGGACCCCACGGGTAACACGCGGGTTGGGTTGGGGCGGGTAAAGAAATTGTCACTTTATTTGCGAGGCGGGTTGGGGCGGGTCATTAAAAACAAAATTAAATTAAAAAATCCATGTATGTTGCGTGCAATTCCGCTGTCAGTCACAACAAAAACAAAGAAATGAAAGTGAAGATGGAAGACGAGGTGCGGGAGAAATTTACATCATTTAATGGTCGCGGGGCGGTGCGGGTTGTAAAAATAGATACAGTGGTGCGGGGCGGGCTGGGGCGGGCCAAATAATTTCATAAAAGTGGGACCCGCGAGTTGGAAAAATACCTGATCTTTTCGCATCACTAGCGCGCGTGTATTTAATGGTCGGTTGTGTGTGAGTGAAGCACCCCCTCTCTGCTTCACACACAAACACACATTAAAGGCGAGAGAGAGAGAGAGAGAGTGTGTGTGAACCGCCACAGTGTCAAATTACGCGCGCGCACACACATAACACACACACTCAAACACTGACACACACTAAAGACGAGAGAGAGAGCGTGTGTGTGTGTGAACCGGCGCGGTGTCAAATTATGTGCGCGCACACATATAACACACACTCCGCAGCACAAGAGAAAGAAACACACACACACCCACACACACACACGGATGTTGATTATACCAGTAAGAGACGAGCACTAAGACCCAGCAGGGGAGACGGTTACCCGCAGCGCAAGAGAGAGAAAAACCGTTGGCTCAGTTGTGATCACGTGATGCTCTACGTCAAATCAAGAAGCGCATGCGTGATACATGATACTCGGTACTCGTAAACCACAACAACGCTCGTTTTCCAAGTCAAAATTTATTAAAAATCTTTGGTCGTCTTGCGGAACACTTGTAAACCGCGTTACTCGTAATCCGAGGTTCCAATGTATTTGTAAATTAGAACTATTTGTAAATTATATGTTTAAACAACTGTACTCATTTCTTTAATTTAATCTACATAATTTCATTTAATATGAAAAAATTAGCACTGGCTGAAGACTTATTCACAGTATTGTAATTTCAAATTGTGACCATGTACCATTTCCATCCCTCTAGAGTGTGTAAATGAGTTTCACTCAAAGTGTCTTTTCCTGTCCTCTGTCTGCTTCGTGTGTTCTTGCCCCGACTACTCTTTTTTACCTTAATATCTCCTCTTGACCATCCAACTGTGTCCTTTTTATTTTTTCTCTGCCTCTCTCTCTCTTTCCTTTCCTTTTGTTCTCTTTCTCTCAGTCCCAATCAGCATCGCTTTTTCCGATGACAGGTGAAAACAGGCCCCTCCCGCCCCGTCTCTCCCTCCCCACCCCCCTAGCTCACTTTATGTATATAACCACAGGCCAAATCTTCCATTAGTGTCAGAGAGCATCTGCGTTAGCCACATTAGCACTCGTCTCCTGGTGATTAATACATTAGAGCACATGTGAGTAGGTCACATTAGTGTTGGCCTTTCCTCCCCACCATCACCGCCATGTGTGTGTTTGTGGGCGTATCGATGAGGCTTCATGTCAATAACGAGAGAGCGGGAATGAGGTCATCAGTCGAGCGGGTCACACCACAGCAGCAGCCACATGATCGATACAAGCAACTGCTTTAACCATACAATAGCCGCAGTATTGGTCCCTTTGCGAGCTTTTCGGAGAATATTTTAACCATGAGAATGATTTATTTACTATTTAACAAGATTTATTTTCATTTAAACTGACAATGCACGGCTTTAATACGTCCTTTTCACCACATACAAAACATCTGAAATGAGAAGAAATATAACAGACTCTGGTGGATCACAGTAGATGCTTTGACCATGTTTAACTTTGGTGCTTTGGCTTAATGCAGAGTACATTTAACTGATGTCTCACATTTCTGGTGTCTTTACTCAGTTCAGTACTTTTTATACAAGCTGCATCGCATCATGTTCAGGTTGTAAAGCACAGAGAAGTGGCAAGAAAAAGATGAGTGCAATCCACCTTGTTACAGTAAAGAGAAATCTCTGTTTCACTCTCGCCGGCACGCTGCTCTAATAGCCATCAAACACTAAGCCGGGCCGAGGAGGATCCGCAGGGAGGAATTGCTCTGATAGTCCATCTGATACAGTAAACATGAGAAATGCTCCTGAGAACGAAAGCTGGTTCGCTTTCGTCTCTCTCTCTCTCTCTCTTCTTCTCTCATTCTCTCTTGTTCTGTGTTCTGTGCTGTTCACTCTTGCACTTGCTGCCTACTTCTTTCTCACTCTTTTGCTATCCTTCTCTCTCTATATTTAGTTCACTTCAGCTCATTGTCTACACGGTAAACAAGTTTCTTAGTTTAATTAATTAGAGATGTGGAAAAATCGATCTAGTTAGGTATCCTGATTCTTTTTGTCTATCACGTCATGTATGACTATAATTCTTTTTAATTAATATATGTTTGCATTTGTGGTGTGAGAATGCCATTCCTCTATAGTCCTACACATTCACAGACTGCCAGGCAGCACAACATCCTGTGTGGTGGGAGTGAATTATTAGCTAATTTTGTTTAGAATTATAACAAAACTTTATATTTCTAAAATCTTATGTACTGTAGTACAATCACAATCTCACACCTGGGTGTCCTCAAGAATGAACCTAGTTATCCAACCAAGGCTATGTAGATTTTGTGTATGTGCAACAGAACGACAAACCAGAGGCATCAAAAACTTAAGCTGATTTCATATACAGTGGTATGAATTTTATCTGCTCCGGAGGCGAGGTCTTAGGCTGAAAATTCGTATTGTGAAACACATTTTTTCCCATAATAGATAATAATCCGTTCCAGCCACCCAAAAATATTACCAATTTACCAACACTATAATCATATTTTTGCATATTAAAGCAATCAAAAAGTTCAGAAAAGGCATGTTAATGAGGTCCGTTCTTACTTAACCTAAATTCATGATTCCTCTTGGCACTGGCTGCTTTCAAAACGAAACTGAAAAGAAACTGATAAACTCTTCATTTTCTTCTTGGAACCCACAGTCGTCCTATGTCTTCACTAAATATTGCACAAAATGCAAAAATGTATCTTTCCACTGACGCAAACAGGTTTCGCACCGCTCCCGAACGTACAGTTTCCGCAACCTAGCCTGCGTTCAGTTCGGCTCGGTTCAATTGTTTGTGTGCCAAAAATGCTTCGCTATTATTTTTGTTTTTTTTGCAAATTTCTTGCAAAGTTTCATTTCTTAAGGCGAAAATTCTTAAAGCGGGTCGTCTGTATGCCTCTATGTGATCTATGCATGTTGATGGCACGGTGCTGTTGTGGTCAACACTGTGGGCTCACACCTGCAGGGTCAAGGGTTCGATACCTGCCTTGTGTCTGTGTGTCTCTCATGCTCTCCCTGTGCTTGCTGGGTTTCCTCCGGGTACTCCTGTTTCCTTCCAGCTTCTGAGATTTTGTCGCCCTGTACAGAACAAGCGGTATAGAAGTTAAATTTATGACTCTATTCAAGTTTCTGTTCTGTGCTGGCAATTACACGGCCTAAAATCCATGGAGTTTAACCACCTTAAACAGTGTTTTAGGGCTTTTCTTTTCTGAATCTCCCACCAGTAGAACATATCAGGACAGAGTTTGCTTTAAGTGCTTTGCCTTGTTTAATAGATCAACTTTTATAAAGGGTTGTGATTCACACCACTCTAACAACAATGAAATTATAGACAGCATCGCTGTGGTTCACCGACCCCACTTGGACTTTGCAAAAGAGTACAAGAGCATTTGACTAAATATACACGTTATAATGATGAGATATAATAATGTGTGCTGTTTTTTCCCTCCAGTTCGCAGTCTGATGCTCTGCTTTGTTTCATCCACAGAAGTGAAGCAGCATGGGTCTTTATTGTGGCATATGAGACGTGGTTGTGTGTGTGTGTGTGTGTGTGTGTGTGTGAGCTTTGTTAATTGTAGGGTTGTTCAGTGGGGAGTCTTGTTTGTGTGAGAGAATGTGATAAGAGAGAAGGAGTGATAGTTACGGTGAACGTGTGTGTATGTGTGTGAATGTGTGTGTGTATGTGTGTGTGAAGAGTCACAATGCTCTTCTCTGCACAAATGTTGGTGAAAGGAGAATGAATGACCTCTTTATCAGGCAAACCTGCTTGGAATGTATTAACCATGAAAACCTGCTGCACTGCATCTCAATCAGACTCTCTCTCTCTCTCTCTCTCTCTCTCTGTGTAATTCACTCCATACAAGAGAAATGAAATCAGGAAGGTTCATTGGCAGAGCTGTCGAAAAACACCACCTGACCAAAGCACTGAGTGATAGCGAGCTGATGGACAAACAGACAGTGAGCTGAATGAAGCAAACTGCTGCATCACACATCACAATAATCCTCTTTATATCAGCAGCGTACTGAAGCACTACAGTAATGATACGACAAATCCTCATCATCTCTCATCCAATCAGTGCTGTGCGTGTCTGTGTGTCTGTGTGTCTGTATGTCTGCGTGTCATACAAACTGCCTTAGGCTATGACATGCTGTTACTTCTCTCTCTCTCTCTGTTTGTCTCTCCATCCTCTTACAATTCATCTCTTACAATCATCTCTTACATACTGTATTAATTATTCCATTCTGTTCAATTCTGTTGTTCCTGTATATTCTCACTCACTCACTCCTAAATCATTTCTATTTACAGTATATTCTATGCTACTTTTCTATTATATGCTAGTTCTATTCTAGTCTGTTCTATGCTACTTCGGTTCTACTTATACTGTATTCTACTCTATGCTACTGTACTTCAATTCTATTTTAGTTAATTTTATTTTATTTTCTATGCTACCTCTATAATATTCGAGTCTGTTCTATTCTCTGCTACTTCTATTATGTTCTACTCTACTCTCTTTCACTCATTCTCTATACTGATGATCCTGTATGGGGTCACAGGGGGCCTGGAGCCTATCCATAGTGACTCTGGGCACATATAGGGAAGGATACACTCTGGATGGGGTTCCAGTCCATCACAGCTATTCTATTCTATTCTATTCTATTCTATTCTATTGTTTATTTAGTTTTTTTCTTTTAATAATCTTTCCATTTTATTTTATTCTGTTCACTCATCTATTTTATTTTATTTTATTTTATTTTATTGCACTCAGTTTTTTTTTCTGCTTGATTCTTTTTTTAATTTTATGTTATTTTTTGGCCAGTTGTATTCTGTTCTTTTTTTGTCTTTTGTCCTAATCCATTATCTTTTATTCAATCAGAGTCCATTCTGTTCCTCTGTTGTCTGTTCTGCTTCTATTTTGTCTGAACTTTTCTTCCATCTCCCGTAATCTATTAATTTCCGTTCTATTTATTCAATACTATTTTTTTTAATTTTCAATAATGTTCGATTTCAATTTCTAAGCTATATTCTATTCTATTCTGTCCTTTTCTATTCTATTCTTTTTTCCCTCTAATCCATCTGTTTCCTTTTCCTGCCACACTTAATCACTGTGCTTTCCTTCACGCAGTAGGAACGTCTCAGCGTGTATAGAGTGCTGCTCTTACTGTATACATATATACACACACACACACACACACACAGGCACGCATGCGCACACACACACACTGCCTTCATATGGATTAACACTCAGGTGATCTCCTCGCTCCTGCTTGTTTAAAACACTAACCACAGATCCCTGCTGCCCCATTAGGAGCTTAAGACATTCACAGCCGCCTGGATGGCAATGAAAGAAAAGCTGAAGAAAACAAAATGCACTGAGGAAACACACACACACACACACACACACACACACACACACACAGACTGAAGCCCCCCTTTAATTAGTAACAGTGTGCCTGTCGCTTTAGAAATTACAGGGCTGAAGAATCTCAGCATCGAGGCCCAAAGTTCAGGATCCGCACCGCCTGCATCGGAAACATGCTGAAAGCTCATGCTTTGGTCCGCGATGTACTCGATGATGAAAACCGACGGCCTCCAAATCCGACACGATAATAACAACGGCAACTGTGATAACAGCACAGTGCCGATTCCCAGATCACGTATTTGACGTGATGCGACAAGCAGTAATTTGTGCTACGGCAAACCGAGATCAGAGAAAAATATATTTAGCTAATGACAGTACAGTCACAGAGTTATTAGATGAAGAAGCACGCAGCTGGTCACGCTCTAGCTCGAGAAGACCTTATTGGTTCAGACCCAAAACATCCATGCATGGCTTTCGACTTTCGACTGTGAGCATCATCATTTATAATAACAAGTGTTTATGCCTTTGCGTACTCACCTGTGACACAGAAGGTGTTTTGGATTGGAAAGTGTGTAGCCATTAATGTCAGACAGTGTGACAGGTGAAGTCGGCTGACCACTGAGATCTGAGATAGTTCACAAGCGCACACACACACACACACACACACACACACACATACAAACCCATTATGATTGCACGGTCTCTTTTTCAGTAACCATGGTAACTTTTTGCTTTTTTTTTCTTCTTCTTCTTCTTTAGAAATAATACCAATTAGGATGTTTGTGTGTTTATCTGAGTTTGTGTAGGTGTGTGTGTGTGTGTGTGTGTGTGTGTGTGTGTGTGGAATCTGTTCTTAATTGGTGACTCAAGGGCTAACGATTCTGAGAGATATTGAAACTGTCAACAGCCTCGGCTGTTCTTCAATGTTTCTTCCAGGCAGATCAATTACATTCGGCTTAATCTATTCCGGTTTTAATGATTCCAGCACAATGACGTTGCAGTTAACATCTAGACATTGAAAAAAAAACATTTATTGGTTAAATGCCATAATAAAAACAACAATTAAAATAACAGCTATTATTACCAATTAGGGTTTTTGTAGTTTTGTTGCACAGAAAACGATCCGGAAGCTTTGCTTGAATACATAATACATAATTGAACAAATAATCCATGAATACATAATTTATAAAATGACAAGTGATACCGTTATTGTCTTGGCCTTGCACATCTATCTATATAAAATAATCTTTTTTTTTTTTATTGTTTTTTGTTCAGCCTGTACTTTTATTTTGCCAATAAATTATGCCAATTAGGCCCAACGTCTCATCCATGCCACTGAGATCACATGACTCATATAATGAGACCTCATTAGAACTCAAAGTAAAAAAAAAAGAAGAAGAAATCTTTTCACGGAATCTCTCAAAGAAAATCTTCGCTTGTTCACGTTTCTGATGCCGGTCACATGACCGACGCATTTGCATTAATATTTATTAGTACACAGGATCAGCCTTGTCTGTGTGCATTTATTTGCTTATACAACACAACGTATTTGCTGTAGTGACTTTAGTTTGTTTTAACATACATTCTTGAATACACGTATAATGAGTTTATAGATCGTACGGTCTGTGTCGATCTGTAAAAAGAAATCTGCACTGATGGTAATGTGTTAAACCGAGAGCATGCGAGTTTTCCACTGACTGTGACTCTAACTCTAGTAAGAATACCATCTTATTACACCGTATATTTTTTTGCTAACAATAATAATAAAAACTAAAAGAAAAACACTAAAAGCAAAACAGAAAGCCGTGGACCATCAATATCATCCACCGCAGGCTCAGTACTGGTGATACATTTTTCTGCTTTTCTAGTTTTCTCTCACTTTCTCACCCCTCCTACATAAAGGTTCATCATTCCAGCCTCCGCTGGTGACAGCAGCACTTTCTCTTCCTCCTTTATGCTCTTTGTGTTCTGTCCCACTCATCTGGCCGCCACCTTCTTCACAGAGACCTGTAACATGGCATTTTTCTCCAGCACACACACACACACACACACACACACACCACTCAGATACGGGATTGCTTTCACCCCTTCTATTATTACTGCAAGCACTCGGCCCGACCCGGTTACGGTGATTGCATAAATATTGAATGATAGGGAAGTGCACAGTAATGTGCTTTTGTTGCTTAAGAGTTTTATTTATGTATTTATTTTGCTGCACCGTATATGTGCCGTGAAGGCCTGGTGCCTTTTTGTGGGCTGTTATAGAATTAGGTACCTGATCCACACTCTCCTAGTGCAAAAAAATAAAAAAAAAGCAGGGAGGTTTTTTTTTTTTTCTTCTTTCTTTTTCTTTTCTCGCTGAGGAAGGCAGAAAATAAATAATCTCCGCTGCATATGGCTGTGAATATCGGCCTATTTACAGACCATACATAATAGTGTTCTGGGGCTCAAAAGGAAGGCAGGGATGGGACGTTTATTTCTCATGAAGATAAAGCGCTTTATCTTCTGCTTTGGCCTATTTCTACTATCCCTTTTACACACTCTCACTTTCCCTCACACACACACACACACACACACACACACACAGAGGCGGGAAGCACACCCAGTGGGGCTGCACGGAAGATGAATATACTTTCATGTCACTCACACAAACCTCTGAAGCCATTCTGCTTCTGCCTTGACCCATCTGGGGAAAGTCTCTCGGTTCTCTCGGTTCCTTTCTTTCCACTCTTCATGTCTTTGCATGGCCTTCAGGTTAACATGATTAGCTCCAGTGCTGGAAGATACATATACATATACTTCGTTACTGTACTTGGGTATATATTATACTTATATACTTAAGTATATACTTTAGTATACTGTATATCCATATTTCATGGGTTTGTACTTTACTTGAGTAGTATTTTAGAAAATACTTTTTACTTTTACTCCACAAAATCCTACAAAAATATCTGTACTTTTACTTTTAATTTTAGAGAATACGTTTTACTTTAAGTCGACTAAATCCTACAAGAAATATCTGTCCTTTTACATTTAATTTTAGAAAATACTTTTTACTTTTTTTCCACTAAATCCTATAAGAAATAACTATACTTTTACTTTTAATTCTAGAGAATACTTTTTACGTTTACTCCACTAAATCCTACAAGGAATATCTGTACATTTACTTAACTACATTATCATAGTACGGCGTTGCGTTACCCAACCACACTGGTGTATAGTATCTGAAGCAGGACAAATTACTGACTACTATATGTGATTGCGTGACTTGCTTTTCATCAAGACAGACAAATAACGGAACAGGTTCGAAATTAGGAGTGGACCTGGCTGCAAACAGCATATTCACAATCGTGAAGGAGAGTGAAAGAGAGAGAGAGAAAGAGATTTTTATTATATAAAAGGGTAAGTAAATTTGAAGGTGATTACTTTTGTACTTTTACTCCAGTACACATGTAAATAGAGGACTTCTACTTATACTTGAGTAATATTTGCCCTAGGTAATTTCTACTTTTACTCAAGTACAGGATTTGTGTACTCTGCCCACGTCTAGTTAGATCAGCATCTCCAGTGACGGCTAAATATCAGTGAGGATCCCGCACGATATGACCTGGTATCAAGAGAGAGAAAGAGAGAGAGAGAGAGAGATGGGTACTGTTTGTTTAATACAGTATGAGAACTTTGCTCTGTCAGATGCTTTTAGTATGGTACCTGTCTTCTACCTCTTAGTTTGAGTGGTCATTGGTCAATTTAAGGATTTCAGCTACACTCAAGAGTCAGAGAGAGCACAAGCAGGTTGGAGTGTAAGAGAGAAGTGTTGGCGAATGAATCAGGCAGTAACGGATGGTAAGAAAATTCTCCCTGCCTTTTTTTTCCTTTTATGTCCTGTCCATCTTCAGCTGTCTTAGCTCTCTCTCAAATTAAGAGAAGGCTAAATAATTGCACAGATTACGCACAGTCATTAATTAGACGTTAGATGAAAACACGGGTCTGGTTTTACCAAGTGACAATCTGCACCCAACATGAAATGCAAGTCAAATTAGCTTAGCTTTAATACAGTATGTTTTTCTCTGTTCATGTGCCTCGCTCGGGTCGTTCTCAGTTTCCCGCGAAAAAAAAATCAACACACTGTCAGGTGCTAGGCATCTCGAATGTCAATAAAGGCACAAATCACAAAACCAATATGGTTATCTTTTTTTAAAGCTCCTTTCAAAAACTTCATCCTCGGGTGTTCAGGGTGACAGTGGTTGTGAAGATACACTGCGATATATTAAAAGAAAAAATATTTATAGCAAGTTTGTGTTTGTAGAGGTTGCCATGAATTATATCCTTTTTTTAAATCACTACTTGTTTTTCCTGATAGAATTGTAATTTTTTTTTTTCACCTTTAGGACTTTAATATGTAATCACAAGATCATTGATACTGTATCTCTCCAGAATGTTACCATGTTTTTTTTTTTTTTTGCTCATCGCAACTTTTAACACAGATATTTCCCTGAAGCCCACATGAGAGATGAGCTGAGTGTTGTGCTGCAGGCAGTGTGAATCATTAGGAGCTTAATGGACAGCAGAAAGCAACACTGCCACCCACTCTCCGTGGACAAACTGTTTCTAACTGGCAGCTCCCAAAACTTTCAACTTATCATGACATTGCCTGCCATAAGGTGACAATTTTTTTTTTTTTTGCTCAGGTTTAGGTGCAATGCATGCTAGAGTGAGTTACAGCACAACATGTGATGCAATATCCTTTTTAAAACAAACAAACAAACAAACAAACAAACAAAAAAAGCGACACGAGAATGAAGATGTTTAAGTACCGATACGGTTTCAAAATACATGAAGAACACCACGGTGTATTCAGGTTTGAACAGCGAGTTCCAAGAATGAGCATTTAAAAAAAAAATTATTTCTCTAGCATTGCATACAGCACGTTGCATTATGTTTGTCACAAACTAATCACAACATTGATTAATTAACTGTGGGAATTCAAAATGTGTAGGTTAGGCTAGTAGTCTCTCGCCTCACCACGAAATATATAAACCTATTGGTTTCCTCTCACTCGTTGGTGGACCAATGAAAAACAATACACTTACAACAGCTCTGTCAGCAGCTTGTCTGTCTGTCTACAAATAAAACCTAGAGAGATAATTCCCCCATTCATAACGCTGGGAAAAGTTCTGAGAACAGTCCTAAAATCACTGTCTATTATACTAAACCAGTTCTGCTGCTCAGAACTGTTCCAGTTAGTGCATCTCCAACTTACGGTTGCAATATTATATAATCGAATCATGTTAAGAAAGTATAGATGCATTTGTGCTACTTTTGTGGACTTGTGGGTTCTACAGCACATTTCATCAATGAACGTCGACTTGTGCATTCGTTTGGATTAACTGCTGAAAATGGAATAAAATTCATCTACTGTCAGTCCTAATATACAAACATACACTATATTAACCAAAAGTATTCGCTCGTCTACCATAACATGCATATGTTGAATAACATCCAGTTCTTACTCTGATGATGTTGGCCCAACAACTCCTCTTTCCACAAGGTTTAGGAGTGTGTTCATGGGAATTTTCGACCATTCTTCCAGAAATTCATTTGTGAGGTCAGATAGTGATGTTGGATGAGAAGGCCTGGCTTGTAGTCTCCGCTCTACTTCATCCAGCAAATTTGTTGTGGAAGAACTTGACTTCTGATTCAAATCTGAAGTGTGTGTGTGGGTGTATGGTCCCTAAAGAGATTGTATGCCCTCACTACAAATCACTCAGAAATGTAGAAACTCCAGTACTGTCCAGATGATCTGTGAACATGCGATGACAGTTCCTCAATCTTAGCTACATCACTCAGGTTCGTAACTGGTCTTACTGTAACTAGAAATATGTGTGGGAATTTTTTCTTTAGTCACCCTTACCAGGCAGATGCTGTAAATAAAGTAAAAAGCTTCTTGGTCACCTTTAGTATACAGGCCTTTAGTATAACACACTTCCTATATACAGGTTGTCCCTTACTTATGAACAACTTTAGTTTCAGGGACAAGTTTGTAAGTAGGATTTGTTCTTAAGTCAATCAAAGTGATATTTGCCTTTGACACAAATATACTATATATAAAATATACTATATAAAGCATACCAATCCACTTGACTTAATCTCTCCACACTGCCATCATGGGGCCAAAAACCATGGCTAAGGAAATGAATTTCGCTGTGAAATATGGAATATAACAGTGCACTTTTGTCTCAGAGCTGTTTTGACTGTTTTGGACTGTGAACTCCATTTTGCTAAAGGTATTTCGAAATTAGGATTATTCACCATCGGGACAGTTTTACAGGATTTATGTATTGTATATAATTGTAAATATTGGTATCTGGAGCACTGTAGTGTATATTTTTTGTTCAATACACGTGAGCTACTTCTGTGATTTGTTCTCATCTATGAATGTTTATAGAACCGGGTCCATTTGTATATGCAGAAATTTGTAACTCTAATGTTTACAAGTCTGGAACTGCCTGTATTTGCCTTTGCTTGGATCAAAGTTTATTCAAAATGTTGTTTTTATATTCACTTGCATCTAGGGTAACCAACAGTTGAACACGTTAAAAATTACTTACTCATGCACTTATTCTCTATACCACTTTCCAATGCAAGGTTAAGGGAGGCCTGGGAACTTGGGGAACTAGGCGGGGTACACCCTGGACTTGGAGCCAATCCATCAAAGGGCTCGAACACTCACACACACTAAGGGCAATTTGGAAATGCCAATCAGCAATTTTGCATGTCTTTGGGCTCTAACAGGAAACTTGAGTACCTGGAGAAACCCACAAAGCGCAGGGAGAACATGCACATGGACTCAGGCACACAGACCCAAAGCAAATATTTGAAGCATCGACCCTGGAGTAGAGGTCTGCGTGGGACTGTTTTTTTAGTCCCGCTCCCGCCCGCTCCCACGAGGTTTTATCCCGCACCTGCCCACTCCCGCTATATATTACTCTTTGTTCACCCGCTGCCCGCTTAGAATAATTTTCTTCCCGACCCGACCGCTCCCGCTAAAGGTCTATGTGTTT
>JAQQZS010000018.1:15953537-15964033 GCA_030068045.1 Platyallabes tihoni | reverse complement strand
GATTTTGTACATAATTATGCAGACATGATAAACATATATAACAAAATTGGTACAGCATATAATATGGTGCCTAAGACGTTTGCACAGAACTGTATATACATAAATACATTATCTGAGGAGTTGTATGTCCTCCTACTAAAAACATTTTAATATTTAACCCATCTGTAGATTAGATTCCTATAACGATGAAAAGAAAGGTCCTCTCATCAGCTCTTAAAAAGGGACATAACGCCCCATTCTCATTCACACTTCCAGGGATGATGATGCATTTCTTTTTCACGCTCGCTCTCTTGTCCTGAAGCCGAAACCCACACAAAGCATCGTGTAAGCATTTCAGGCCAGGCAGGCTTTTGTGTGCGTGCGTGCATCCTGCTACAGAATGTCAGGATTGTGCTTTCCAGCCTGCCTTTGTGCTAGCCAACTTGATAAGTGATAGAACATCTCTCACCACCGTCTCGCTCTGTCCCTCTCTCGCCACTTCCCTAGCTCTGTAACGTTCATTCTTCCTTTCTCTGCCTGTTCACATTCAGCTTTTCCATGTCGCATTCACAGGAGTGTCAGTCAGATAGAGGAGTGCACATACTGTAGATATGTGTGTATGTTGTGGGGTGGGTGGGTCGTGTGCCGACGAATGAAGCAGGAAGAATAGAAAGTGTCGTGGCACCGAACTGAGTTTAATGCCTGCACACGTGTGCTGAGGGGTTCGTCTCTGTCTCTCTCACTCATTTGACCCTTTCACCCATTCCGTCTGTCTCTCAGTCTCCTCCGAGCGATAGCAAGTAAACACCGCTGAATGCCCTGACGTCAGCCTGCGAGAGAGAGATGGACCTGTCCAATTCTCAGGCCAATTAAATGATAAGATGTTTGGAGGTGCTCCCAAGGGAATGAAGAAAGAGCCGTGAATGGCAGCGCCGCGATTCACAAAGTAATTTTTTCCCCCTATGCTCTTATCACAGCTGCAACGCCCGTTCAGTCCGAGCTCATTTGGCTTGTTCATTCATTCGCCGAAATGCCAGCTGAATAAAGACTAAGTGTTAAATATACTCATTTTCATTGAGTGACTGAGATTAAGCTCGTGAACCAATTGACAACTTTGCAACAGGTTCACAGATTTAATTTAGTCTTTAAAAAAAAAAAGAGTATTATTTCGCTTAATTCCTTTCTACTCATAGGCTTGTTGCCATGCTGAGCTCTTAAAACTAGTGCACAGCAGAGAGTCTGATCAAGGATCAAGGATCAAGCACACTTAACTGTCGAGTGGCTGAAGTTTGCTACCAGCCAAACAGCTTTACATAAAAGTGGGATAATTTTACCCTACCCAGCGATATCAGTTACAAATGTGACCTATTCTGTGAGTTTTCATATTCACTGAGCTCTAGGTGTCATGTTAGGGAACCCCTAATGAAGGATTAATCACTCAGTTAATGAGTTATTCACAAAACATCTCTAACATTTACACACAGATAAATGTGTTTGACATTACAGTATATTTAATTGCTAATGTTAAAGACATTAAGAGGTATATCTTCAGCTTTGGATTATATTTCACATTTCTCCCTCTTTCTCCAAATTTCGCTGGAATTTTCTCCTACTTAAGTTTTTCCTTCCATTTTTTCCCCCTTTTTTATGTGTGGTGTTTACTTCTTTCTACATTGTAAAACAATGCTGAAGACATCTAAAAATATGCAATATTCTCAAACAGTTGATATTGAGATGTATCTGCTACTTACACTACTGTATGTAAAACTTTAATCTGAGGTGCTGTTAGTTAATTGGTGATTTCTGAGCCTGGTAACTCTAAATGAACTTCTTCTCTGCAGCAGAGATAAGTTTTGGTCTTGCTTTCCTGGGATGGCCTTTATGAGAACCAGTTTCATCATGGAGCTTGATGGGTTTTGCAAATGCACTTACTGTAACAACACTGTTCTTGCAGGAGCTGTTCCAGAACAGCCGACCTTCATGTCTCAAAATAATAACTGACTGTTATTCACGCTAAGTCGTACTTCAAATACACTCCCTGTTTAAAGTAGATTATTACCTCCGGCACATGACTGTACATACAGTAACATCACTGTTACTCAACATTTTGATTTGATCACATAATACTCTCAGTTCGGGTATTTTACACGCCCTCACCTCGCACTGCTACAGATATTTTTCTCTAACGACCTGTGTTTTAGCTCATAGTGGCGCTTCACAGTACTGCTTGGTATTAGAACCATGGGGTCGGAACATATGAGACAAACTGATTTTAAGCTTCCCGCAGGAAGAATAAACATGAATAAACAATGGTCTGTCCATACATCTTTGAAGATAAAATTTTAAGAAGTTACATACCTTTTTTTTGGAGTAAGTCATGCTGTGTCATTCATTTGTTTGAGTTTAGTGAGGATTTGGGTGCTTTGTAGTAGCATTACAGTCGTTTCGGTGTCTAACAGACATAAAGAATAGTTTCGGGTCCTCCAATGTATGAAACATAAATAAATTATTGAAAAAGCAAGTCCTGACCAAACCTTTCTTTTATTTATATAAAAAGAAAATATATACAGTATTCTTGAATGTAGAAAACAAATCCAAATTTTTGGACTGGACCTGTAGTGTTGTCCAATTCTCTTATAGAACTTCCCCATTGGTAAGCAGCTACTCACGTATCATTAGGGAATGGTATAACACACATGCTGGAAAACGCTATCCACCCTTTCCGCTTGCATGAGCTCACAGATGCCCATGATTGGCTAGTGTCGTGTGATACATGCAGGAATGTGATTATCAATTAGGATTGTGAGCACCCAAGACCCACAGGGACAACGCAAATGCAGCACAAATAGCAGCAAAAAAAGTTGATTATGATACAAAGTCACCAGAACACCCAGTACACCACAGCCTGTCGCATTAAAGGGCACAGCAGGCGAAGAGCCCAAGGACATCCTCCAAACTTTCCATATCTCAATCTCATCAAGTGTCCATGTGTGCCACATCGTACACCTCCAGAGGCGCTGTGGAGCCACGTCCAAAGGGGTCAGAGTCACTCTGATGGCACAGGGGGAACCCAAACCCTGTTTTCTTTCCATGCTAGTTTTTACTGCATGTTTTAAAAGAAATTAAAATGGATGGGAATTAAATAACATAATGTCGTGGCGTATAAAGGGTTAACCTGTCGCTTGCTGTTGATCAGGTTTGGGTTCTCGAGTTTGCAAGGCTAAAGTCAACATTGTGAGTTACATTGGGCTCAGTTTGTATATTATTTCAGCCGGAATATTACAATGTAAGTAAAGTCCAAGGTATATTAGTGGGATGTTTTACCCAATAAAGCAGAAAAAGATGACAAAATTTAATAAAAATCTAATATAATGAATGATAATTGAGATGTTTAAATCAGTTCAGATTTCTAGTAATGCTGTTATGAATAATCACTTCTTCATAGTCATACGATCCTCCGAGCAACTCCTGGGGTTTATTCGATCAAGATAGATCCTATAACATCTGTGCACATCTCACTCACCTGTCCCCACACCCCACCAGACGTCTGTGTAGCACAGTGAGCGGTTCTAGCGGCTACCTGTCAGGAAATTTCACATTCTCCCGCGTCAAGTGATCGTATGCTTGGGCCTTGGTTAAGGCAGGCAGCCATTTAATAATGCAGGTATTACTGCATCACCACACACTCCTCCAGTGGAGTCATTATTGATCAAGAGCTCAGTGTGTGTGTGTTTGGAATTGACAGATGGCTGGCGTAATGCTGTAAACAGACTGGCAGAGAGTTAGTCTCATGGAGGAATAATGTGACACTGGAGTGCTGTTGACAGGTACTTTAGCATCCGAGTTTGCAGAACTGCTAATGCTGAAGATTTGAAAAAGCAGAACAAGCGAGGTAGAAATGCACATATCAATTTTAGTTGCAAAAAAAAAACAGATGGACGATCTGACAAATTAATTCAAAGCTGTGTGATAATTTGTGAGTTTGTTTAGTATGTTTGTGACGGTGACATGGCAACCGGGGACGAGGATGAATCTGAATGTGGTAACATTCTGTCGCAACTTTCAAAAACAACTTTTTACCAACGTTATCCCAATGTGCATAACGCTGCCAAAAACGTTGCAGTAGGTAACACCTGGAGAGGGGAAAAAAAATCTATTAATTTCCACAATGCGATACTTTTGTGAGACAATTAATTTATCGCCTCACAGACTCCAAAATATTTTTTTTATTCATTTTGAATTTATATTTATTTTTGCATTTATGGTGACAAAATTGTGCCATTCCTCCATAATTCTGCAGGTGGTGCGCTCTGAACTATTCACACACCAGCAGGCAGCGCAGCGAATTATTATTATTATTTGTGAAGTTTGTTCAGCATTGTAACAAAATCTGAAAGTAACAGAATGTCCCCGACTTATGAACATGCGAGTTACAAATTTCCGCAGATACGAACAGACCGCAGATCAACCAGCATTCGTAGATGCGAACAAATCATGGAAGCAGCTTAAGTGTACTGTACAGAAAAATAACTGCAGTGCACCGGATACCAATATTTACAATTATATACAGTAAGTGAATGTATGAAATGTCTAATGTCCGTTATATTGTATGTGTGTGCGTGTGGGAGAAATGAGTCTGCCTCATCGTTTTCAATGAATCAGTCCGCAAGCACGATGATTAAAATATCTGTCATGTAAAGCTGTCCTGATGTTGAATAATCCTAATGTCTGAAAATCCTCAATAAAAATCCAGAGTTCACAGTCCAGTACAGCTCTGGGACAAAATAGGATCCGTTCTAGTGGTAGTAAACACCATGTAGCATTGTCCTTCACAGTCTCGGTTTAGACGAGGTCAGCTGACCTCGCTGCGTCACTATCGCGATTTGGAGTATGTATTTTTTTGTGTGTATTTTTTCATGCTTTACATTGTATATTTGTGTCAAAAGTGTATAAGACACACATTGTCAGACTTACGAACGAATTCGACTTACGAATGTGGTCAAGGAACGGAACTCATTCATAACTTGGGGACTTGCTGTACTGATAGAATTGCAATGCAAATCGAATCGGCACCTGATAATATCGCATCGTCTGGTCTGTAGTTACAATAGTCTCATCTCTGGTAGTCACCCAGAGATCCTGTCCAGTCTGTGACATGGATACAAC
Organism: Platyallabes tihoni; assembly: GCA_030068045.1. Taxonomy (NCBI): domain Eukaryota; kingdom Metazoa; phylum Chordata; class Actinopteri; order Siluriformes; family Clariidae; genus Platyallabes; species Platyallabes tihoni. Next base: position 15,958,888 of record JAQQZS010000018.1, on the reverse strand, counting down.
TCTTTTATCAAGAAAAAAAAAATCCCAGCTTTAATAGTTGAGAATATTTACAAACATTAAAAAATAAATATAAATTAATATTCAGCAAAAAAACAAACAAACAAAAGAATCATTCATTAATTATAAATGTTAAAAATTATGATATTGTTCAATTAAAAAAATGTCCAATTAATCATAATATTGATTTGAAGTCATGTAGTGCCAACCCATTATAGTGTGCCCTGAGCTTCGTAGGAAAGACTCTAGGTACTGTACCTCCAGGAAGGAAAATGAATGAATGAATATGTTTATGATCATGTTTTGCAAGTGGATGTTTAAGAATCGAGCTGTTAATTACCACTTTAAGACTTTTTTAATGCCTGCATATATGTTTATTTTGTGTATTCCTAGCTATTCGAGCAGGTTAAATAGATCATTCAAGGTCCAGAGCATCCGACCACAAATTATTTTACTGTAGAATCCATTTTCTCTGACCAGATGGCTACCCTACATGAATATTCACAGCCATTTATTTGAGAGAGAGCGAGAGAAAAAAAACGCATTGTGTTTACTCCCACTGCATAAATGTATTTGTTGAGTTAGTGTTAATTTGGACCTGAAATTCTGTGATGGAGCAAAAATACTAAACAAGGCCTAATTTACTGAAAGCCTCTTCTCCCCTTTTTTCTTCTTCTTCTTTTTTTGCAACCCATGTTCAATGTTCTTTCCAAAACTAAATGTAGGCTACAAAAACGTTAGCAGATTTTTAGGGCATTTTAAAGCTAATCAGAGGTATTTGACTCGAGGGTTATTTCAGACTAAATGAGACAACGTCAAGGGATTCGGGTTTGTAGGTAAAGTTCATTCACCGAGCAGGTTCTCATAAGGAAAAGGAGAGAAATGAGAGCAAAGAGGAGGAGGGTAGAAATCATAAACGTATACATCTTTCCCCATCCACAAAGGCGGCAACGTGTTCGCTTCACGGTGAGTCTAGTTATAACAGAGCACTCGATATGAAAAATAGGTCAAGAGCTTTCTTACAATAATTGGATTTAATAATTTAAAGCATTAATGAGGCTTTAGGAGACCTCCTTTTGTTTCGGGCGGAATTAATTCCTAACCCCCAACCGTTTAAATTTGAAACAAGTCAGGTGTGAAATGTTATTTGTCTTGTTTCAATTCATCATCTATTAAAAACCTGAGTACACGTCTTTCTGTCTACAATTTACAGTAACATCTATGGAGAAAAAACAAGTTCAAGCTCCAGAATTAATGCGTGTTTATGATCCCCTAATAAACACGTTGCATGGGGGAAAAAAATAAAAACAACAACAAACTGAAGATTTTGAAATGATTGTATTAGTGTATCAAAGTGATGCAGCTTGACAGAGAATCCAAATAGTAGTTTATTACTTCCTCACAGCTCAGCGGCTTAAAGCTGGATCTTAAGAGCCGTGCGTTTATGAGTTTATAGACAAACCCATTCAGCGGCGGAGTCGCGAGAACCAGTCGAGAGTTAATGCGCTCTTAAAAATGAGAAAACATAAAACTAGTGCCATCACGCTCATTCGGGAAGTGGAACGCGTTCATTCACTGCTCGATTCTGATGGACTGGATGTCCAAGGAGGAGAAAAATGAAATATTTTCATGTTATGTAGTGTTTGTCTACGACTACATAGCGGAAATTACAGGGTTGCGGTATGAACATATAATACTAATGTGATCTTTGGATGTGTTAGATAATACACCAAGAGCCAGAGAATGTGTATTAGATCTGTCAGAGTGAACTAACCTGAAATGAGAGTGTGCATGGCTATCCTGAAAGATTGAGTGTGCATGACAAGATCCAAGCAAGCAAAAAGAGATTATGTTAATGTAATGTTTTAGATCATGTTTAGATGAACTTACACTAATTTCACATGGACATCTGTTGCTTGTAGTGTCTTTTATATACCATTACTGTATATACACAGTACCGTGGCCGAGACGATGAGTCTCATTTAGCTTATAAGCCAGTGTATTATGATTTTTTTTTAAATGATTATCATTAAGACTGTTATTTGTTAACAGATTTGCTAACTGTACTCTGAAATCCCAGAGTTATTTCTGTCTCAGCTTCAGTTTTCTTTGTAATGTCTCTATACATATTAAATTAAAGGTAGGATATGAGAGGACTGGATCAGAAATGCAGTGATTAAAAATAGCTTTTGGCCAATTTTGTTTTTTTTTCTTTTCAAAGTCTGACTTGCTGATTTTGATTCTGGCCAATTCCAGAATTTTCCTTTCTTTCTAAGAACTAGACCAGTTAAAAAAAGGTCTCCACTTGGATTTACTTAAGCAAATATGAAGGAAACTTCCATTGGATAATTTCTGTGATTAACATGTTTCACCTGGGAACAAGTTATTTAACTCTAACGGTTGCAGTAAGGAGCTTCACATTTCTTAAACAACCATGTCAGAAGACAAACTCTGTGGTCGTGGTGAAGATGCTAAGGAGATTGCTGAAACTACTAAAACTGTGTTAAGAACTATAAAACGGTATAATAAGACTTGGAAGAATAGCGATGAACCATCATCTTCGAAGGAGCAAATGTGATAAAATAGTAATAATGAAAGTGCGGGCATTTCCACACGCCAACAGTAAAGAGAACTTAAGGGATTGGGACTAAACAGTCTTAAGTAAACAGCTTGTCTGAGGCTAATTGGAAAAAAAGTCTTCAATTTGCTATTGAGCGTAAAGATTGGAATGTGGAGAGGAAGAAGAGAAGAGAATGAAGTGATGCACCCATCATGCCTAGTGTCTACAGTACAAGCCTGTGTGGACGGTGTTATGATCTGAGGTTGATTCTGTCTGTCAGGTCTGGGTTCAGCAACATTATCTGCCTAAAAAATGAGGTCAGCTGACCACCTGAATATACTGAATGGACAGTTTTTTCTATGAATGGATTTTTTTTCCCCCTCGAAGTGAGTGTGCCAAGAAAGAAAGAGTGGTTCAGGGAGCATGAGACATCGTTTTCATACATGGTTTGGCCGCCACAGAGTCCTTAATCTTTGGCATGTACTGGAGAAGACATCCAACTCTCACATCATCAATACAAGGTCTTAGGTTGAAATTAATGCAATGAATTAATGCAATATTTTCTGAATGAAAATAAATGTTGTGTTATGAAAACGAGTCCATGCTGTAATCAAAGCAAAAGGTGGTCCAACAAAATATTACTGTGTAACTTTTTTTTTTGTTTTTTTGATGTTCAGGGTATAATTAAAATAAAATGATTTGTAACTTTTTAAAATGGGAAATAAAAAAAATAATAGACTACTTTTCCATTTCCTCGAAAAGTGCACAAGGTTACAGGACTTTTTGTAATTCAAACAAATCTAAAAACAAATGTGCTACGGGTTACTCAGGTAACTGAGCAGAGCTCTTTTTTCGTACAAGTAAAATAAAAATCTGACTGAATATGAGGCGGTGACGTGACCTGTGGAATTTTAGAGGAACATATATAAAGTTTAAAAAAATAATTTCAAAAGATCGATTTTGGAGTCAATGTGGTGATACAGTACATGAATTGACACACAAAACGATTTTTCCCCCCTGCCCATCTCTAATAGATTGTGCATTATATTAGAATAAAACCACCACACCAGGAGCTTTTCGGCCTGGTCAGATTTCTCCCGGCGTTTTTTGCATATCACATTTTTCTCCAAAATCAATATCACACAGTATAACACTGTGATAATGATTAGCAAATTCTGTTTAGTGCACGGTGGCTCGTCGAGTAATCTTTCAGCAGCCTGATGAGACTTATCTCATAGTGCAGTACAGTACGTCCGGCAGAAGCTTCGGTGACCTTGGGAGTCAGGTTAAGCCACAACATGCCTTGTGGTGTCTGTAAATCCTGCCATGTGTAAGCAGAGAGCGCTTTAACTGTATGTGTGTGTGTGTTTGTGTGAGAGAGAGATCTGTGTCTTGTTTCGCTCCATGTCTCCTCCACAGGCTGGAGAAGGATTAAGTTCAATCTGGGTTTTTTTTTTTTCCTGTTCTGCATTAGCAGGTTAGACAGAGTGAGGTTGAAAGCTCCGTTCCCCCGACCCCTGTAAAACCCTCAGGATCCCAAAATCCACAGCTTTTCCACTCACCTGGTGCTTCCTTACAAATCTACAGAGCATTTTCTTCTTTCTCTGGCCGACCGACTTCATGGATTTGTTTGTTTGTTTGCTTTGCTATGTAGCCTGTTGTACAGTATATGACCATAAACTGAGTATGATTTTGTGCATCCTGTCAACACTGCTGCAACCCTGATGCTTCTAGTGTAAATTCTACAAGAGTTCTGATGTGTAATCTGATTGGACAAGAGGTGTTCCACAAGGGCTGATAATGAAGCATGAAAACACACCTGATTACATTACGTCATCTTAAACAAAACTGTGTCTTCTGAATAACTGCTTCGAAGTCGTTTCAAATTTTCTCTTGTGTTGTTTTATTTACACTTAAGCTACAGTACAAAGCAAACTACCTTATAAACAAGGCGGTATCCAAAATCCCTCTCTAACCCCTTATCAAGGGTGTGTGGAACAAGTGATTTTACAGCTGCCCGAGTATATTTGCAGTTCCTTTATAAAAATGTGTTCATCTGCCATCCACGATCGATTAATTAGCAGCGGACGGTGAGAGATATCCTCTCGCACTAGCAGAATAAACAGGTAGAGGAGCGGTAGCGCGAGCGCGGTGTACTGAGACGCCAGCTGCTGTGGAAAGTTTAAGAAATCCATACAGACGATAGCACGTGCTCTGTAGAGAAACTTCTTCTTCTTCTTCTTAAAATCCCAAGAGAATTAAACACTGCTGGACCAAAAAAAAAAAAAAAAAAGTTTATATGGATGTCCTGTCGGTGTGTGTGAGGCTTCAGACATCACACGGTGCATTCAGGGTTTCTGATATGTCATGTAGAACCAAAGTTATCATTAGTTATAATATATAATATATATGGAAATTACTTGCAAAAATTCAGAATAAAACAATTTGCATATTATTATTATTATTATTAGTAGTAGTAGTAGTATATGGAAGCAAAATAGTCTCATTAATAATTCACACAAAAGACACGACGCATACATGCGTATCTCAATTCACATGCACAAAAAATATATATATTCACCAAAAAACACCTCACATGCACACACACAAAAAAAAAAAAAATATATATATATATATATATATATATATACACTGCCGTTCAAAAGTTTGGGGTTACTTGCAAATTTCAAATTTCTTTGTTTTTGTTCAGTGATTTATTTCTACATTCTACAACAATACTGGGGATTTCAAAACTATAAAATAACACATATGGAATTAGGTAATTACGTAACAA
>JAQQZS010000018.1:15942364-15953437 GCA_030068045.1 Platyallabes tihoni | reverse complement strand
GCATGTGAATTGGGATACGCATGTGTGCATCGTGTCTTTTGTGTGAATTATTAATGAGACTATTTTGCTTCCATAGTAGTAGTAACAAGAAAGTAGTAGTAGTAGTAGTAGTAGTGACACTACAAGTAGTAGTCACAGAAACAACCAAAAACGACCATAAATACACGACGTGATCTTAACGTATTAATGTGTGCTATTTCGGGCCTACAGTATGTGACCCATTTTTTAAAAGCTTTTTTTTTCAAAGTCTTGTTTGTATAGTTTGTATAGTTAAAATTAAATAAGATTCAGTTCATCATATTGCCCAGGTTGTACTGAAAAAAATAATATGTCACTGTACTGCACACTGCAATCTTTTCAATAAAGATTCATTTGATTTTCTAAAACAGTTTCGTTTGAAAATTACACATAGTGAATTCTTAGGTCTAATTTTTTTTTGTAGGTCAAAATTTAATAATTCCAATACATTGTAAGTACATGTGCACAATATAAAAATAGCCTGATTATGTCTGAATTAATTACAAATTAATTTTTAATATCTCTGCTATCTGTGAATAAGATTAAACTTAGTTGATTTATTTCTCAAGTAAAATGTCTTTTTCTTCAAATATCCTCTATATATATTAATGACATTTTCTAAACTAAACTAAAACTAAAAACTCATCACGAGCATAAAAAATGTTATACAAAGCAAAAGGACGATCATTAGATGCGCGTGTTATATATATTGCAATTATATATAGAGGGATCATTTTAAGCTCTTCAGCTTAGTAAATGTAGTCAAAACACACTCTGATGCAAACAAAACAAGCTTTGAAGCGAGTAATGGGTTAAGTAGAAAGTTTTTTAACCAACAGAAATAGAGTTACATACCACTTGGAGCGAATGGTGTTAAAAGTCAAATAAAAATGTATAATTGGTTTGGATGCCTGCTGTGTTAGTAAATTCAGTGGAGATTGCTGGGCAGAATGTTCTGGCCCAAAGATCTCATTTTGCAGGTGAATTATATGAAAGAAATTCAACTGTTGACAACTGTGTTTACATGGAAACTAATATTCCACTAATAATCAGGATAATAGCCGAATCAGAATAAAAAAGCATCATATAACGGGCTCAATCAGAACACGCTGACCTGATCAGATTTTTTTTAAATTATTATTTAGAATGAGGCAAGTGATGATAAACCTTGATAATTAGTTTAATAGGTAAATGTAAACCGGTCCAATCATTTCTCTCTAGTTCAAGAATGTTCCTGCTGCACATGTTTGCCTCACATAGGGATAAAATTAAGTAACGTGCTGAGGAAAATTTTGCTTCCATTACATGAGAACAACTGCTCATCTAATCCATTAAAGTCAAAGATGAGACTCGGTTGTTGTAACCAATCATAACGCAGAAGGCGGGATTCATCTGAAAGATGGGACGCCTAACCGAACTTCACTGTTGAAGAAATTACTTTTAATTACTTCAAATTACTCTTTGGTAAAATTTTTGCCAGATTAAATGTTTCACAAATGTCAGAACCGCATTGCACATGTAAAGTATATTAAAAAAAAAAAGTTATATTTTGATTAAATGCCTTGTACATGGAAACAAACCTGATCTGATCAGCATCGGTGTAAACAGTTATGTCTGAATTTGTAATTCTAATGATTTCGATCAGATTGAAAAAAAAATAGTCTGTGTAGTTCGTTTTTGTCGATCTTCAGTTAATCCGGATGCGATGATAAATTCTGTCTGTTCTCCGAGTGAGAATGTTGGCATTTTTGTGTCTTCGTGCATGGCGTCCTTTAATCACTCCGGTAGTACCACGGCGTCTTAACACAGGACACTTGCCACCCGTGAAAACAGTCTGCTCGTTGGTTGACTCGCAATTTCTGCGGACGTCTTCACTCTTTGCTCCGGGAGAGCTTTTGCATTGCAGAGATCACAAGATTTCCAGTTCATTCGCTCATGACGAATTGCACCACCTTTTCATTTTCTGCCTCCTAATTTTATAATTCTCCAAAGAGGGAGTGCTTTTGCTGCCGTGCCTAAATATTCAACCTTGAATCGTTCCCGTTTCCGTCTCACAGCCGAAGGAGACGAGGGGAGGAGACAAAAAGAGAAGAACAGAAGCACAGACATGTGTTACAGTTCTAAGATGCAACAAATCATGTTAATGTTCTGGTTTATTTTCATGATCAGATCTAATCTGCTTCCTCTGCGGAGATGAAATCTCATCTCATTGATTTCTGAATGTGCGGCATGTTTGGCAAACTGGACTGATAGGGCACATAAACACATAAAAAGTGAAAGGAAGAGAGAAACAAGGGACAGGCAATGGATTGCCTCATTCCTTTTTTACTTTCATGCATTTGGCTCTTTTTTCTTTTTTTTTTTTTGTGGAGGTGTTTTGTGGTTTGAAGGCAGATTAAGTAAGTCCTGAAGGATTTAGTCCTGAGCCACAGCTGGACATGAAGCAGTTTGTTAACCCCTTTAACGTCTCGGGGGTTTTTCTAAATAAGTAAAAACGTTAAAAATGTTTATAGAGTACTTTTTTAACGTAGAAAAGAGTGCTTAACTCAGTCATCTTCAATACCGCTATCACAGCCTATCACAGGATACTTAGGGCACGAGGCGGGGTACAACCTGGACAGGATGCCAATCCATCGCAGGGCACGCACACACACTACAGGCAATTTTGGGAACACCAATTAGCCTAAACTGCATATCTTCGGACTGTGGGAGGAAACTGGAGTACCTAGAGGAAACCCACCAAGCACAGGGGGAGAACCTGCAAACTCCATGCACGCAGAGACGGGAATCGAACCCAGACCCTGGAGATTCAAGGCGACAGTGCTAACCACTACACCACTGTGCTGCCTCGTGCGTAACGATGTTTCTCTAATAATTCTTGCAATCATGTTTTTATTACAGAGATGTAGCATCTAGGTCTTTTATTTATTCATTTATTTATTTTGAGATCACACCAGAAGCATTAGAATGCCTCGAATTTGTAAGTACGAAACAAACAGATGATTTTAATTCATGCCACCTTCCCTCAGGCTCTTGTTTGAACTCACATGTGCCTTTAGGATCCCCAAACAGATGTAACGAGGGCTTTCCCAGGTTCAGAAGCCGTTATGCATCATACAGATTACTTCTGAACCAGTTCTCTATTTACTAGACTCAAGGTTGCAACTGCAAAAAGATTTAAAAAATCTGTTGAGGAAAAAATGTACCTGATAATTTTTTTTTGTCCCAATATTTATCTACCGAACATAAACCAGTGAAGGTACAGTAGCTAGGGCTACTGTCTCTTCTCCGATTCTCTGATGTCCCTCTCACGGTACAAAAACACGGATATACAGTAGGTGCATCGGCTTCGGTAAACTTCCTAGAGGTGGAGTGTGAATGTGTGTGTAGCAGGTTTTTGGATTAGCTCCTGACCCACCATGTCCCTGATCAGGATTAAGCAGTTATTGAAGATGAATGAATGAATCTGTCTTTCAGTTGTATGTTAATATCGTATGTATTGCTTAATGCATTTTCAACCGCCGGCGGCAATTGAGGGAATCAAACATCCAATCAAATTGCCTGTAGTGTATGAATGAGTGTGGATGGATTAGCATCCTGTCTAGGGTCTACCCTGTCTCATGCTCTAAGTCTCAGGAGATCACCAGGTTACTGTACATGAATTGTAAAAGCATGATTTTGGGAGCATGAGAAATCGTTTTCACACATAAATTGGCCAATACGTGACTTGTTAAGGAACCCAAACGCTCAAAAGAAACAAGTGTTGTTGTCATGAAGTTCCCCGTCTCAGCATGTGGCCCGGTTCCCAGCGATGCGAGCGTCGTGCATGTTTTTTCCATTGTTTCTCCATCTGTCCATCTGCTCTTGTGTTGCCATGTCCCTTTTTTTTTGGTTTTGGCTTCGTTTCTGTCTCTGCTCCAGGCAATGCCATTGGTTTGCTTTCCAAATGTCTCCACCTGTACCACGATGGAATGATTCACCTGGTAACAAATCTTAGTTACAGTATTTGGTGTGGTAGTTCAGGCTTATTGTTGTTTTTGACCCATGCTTGGTCATTTGAACTATGAATTTGGATATACAGTTACCTCTGTCTTGAACCCTGCTATGCATCATGACCTTGAGCATGTCCTGGCTGCTCAAGTAACCCGTTCATTGCATTTTAAAATATGTTTGACAACCGGTGTGCTGTAAAATAAAAAGAAATATGCCCCGGTTCAACTGAGAATCGCTGTAAACCTGTGAGAGCAACATGTGATTTAAAATGTAGGGACAGGGACACGGGTGGGCTCAGTGGTTAGGGTGTCTAGGCAGAGTTGGGAAAGCATGAAAAATCAGGGTCGTATTGAGCAGAACCTTTCAGACGATCAATTTCTAGCCAGAAGCTCCAGCACAAACATCTAGATAGAATGTCAAAAAAACCCACACAAGCGGAGAGGAAGAATCACTTAAGCTGTAAAAATGCATCGCCCGCCATAGTGCAGAAAACAAGATAAATATAGTTATCACGCCGCATCTGTCAAATTGAGCCACACGATTTCGAGGAGAAGATCGCGGAATGTTCTATTGTTCTCTCGCAAGGGTTCTGGCCCGATGCACTGTGCATCAGGAAGGAGGACGTGCCTGAACGGAACGAACGTGATGTGTGTGTCTGTGTATGTGTGTGTGTGTGTATAGGGGATGAGTTCGATTGCTCCTCTTGCTTGTTCTTTTTTTTTAATTTTTTTTTTTTACTGTCCAAATTGAAAGTGAGCTCCACTGGGTAGAGGATCACTCTTATGCATTCACATGAGCACAGACACACACATCAGCATTCCAGCCCCACGCCGGAGGTGGGGAGACACAGAGCACTAAATCACAAATCATGGCCAAACAGACCCACTGAATTGATCTCAAACAGTCCCCATCAGACCCTCCACTTAACTAAGCCGTATGTCGACGCGGGAACATTGTCTTTTTCTCTTTGAGCGCTTTTTGGGCAATTTTCTCTCCGTCTTTCCAATGCAAGTCCCTGGATTTCAAAAGCGTTAGTGCTGTTTTAAAGGGTACACAGGTAAGAGCTGCACAATCATTTGTAACCTACAGTCATGATTTTTGGCTTCCTTAATTTAGAAAACGTAATCGACTGTGATGTCAGTGAGCGCAACTAATTTTGGCTAATTCGCCAACATTAGATTTCCGTTTTTTTTTTTTTTTAGTGCTTTAAAGCTTTTCAGTCTCCCCATTAGCACGTTTTAACTTTCTGTTAGAGTAACCAAGGTAGCATAAATTTCATGTTTAAAAGAACCACTTCAGTCTTCAATTGTCAGGGCTTTATACATTACATAGGAAGACATACAGTGCACGCTGATAAGACACACAATGTAAAATTCCGCCTTTTGATGATGAAACACAATAAAATCTTTTTTCAATCCCCATAAGGCAACATTTGCACGTGGATGTGCCAAAGCGTGCTTTTCCTGTGTACGGTTGGTTCAGATGATTCCTCAGGCCAATAATGATCTACAGTTAGTTCCCATTGACTGTTTTACATACAAAATATGTGGTTTCAGTCTGACCTCTTGAAGGAAGTAGCAGATCATTGGTGAGTGTACAGTACATTTGCTAATCTCAGAAAGAATTTAGTCTCAAGCATTACACGAAACATAAACCAGACAATCGACTTTCACACTGATTTGTCCGTTTTTTTCTTTTAGGTTTATCTAGTTACAGATAGTAGTGAATATAACTGATATACACCATAACTCTATTACCAAATGCATCTTCTGTTTGTATAACACATTGTATTTATTTATTGAAAATAGGCCACTTATGCACGTCTGGTTAGATGCTAACTGCATTTCATTGGCTCTGTACATGTACTCTGCACCATGACAATTAACTTGAATCTAATCTAATCTAATCTAATCTAATATATAAGATACATGTAGCTTCTACATTGGACTGACCACATCTACAGTACAAGTGACAAACCTTAAGTCACGCTTTGGATTAATGATGGATCCAAAATGAGGGGCGTTCGAGTCAAACGGGACTTGTGATAAAGTTTCTTGCGAATGAAGTTAAAACCGATTGACATTTATGGAAGACTTCAAGCACAGTACAGTGATGAGACTTAGCCGCAATGAATCATGTAAATGGTGACACGTTGTTTAAAGAAGGCCGTACAGCTGTGATCACATGGTGATCTCGGCCAAGTGAAATACCTGATCCTTGAAAATCTACGGATAACTAGTCGCCAACAGTGTTGGGTGTAACGTGTTAGAGTACTTGGATTACTTTTTTGATGTAACGAGTAATTTTACGCGTTAGGTCCGCCATTTAAGTACTCAGTTATTTAGTTATTTTTTCAAAAATTGTAAACTGTTATTCAGACAATTTATGTAATCCGTGAGCTAGACTGCAGTGATTCTGTTAGTGTGTGTGAGGAATCACAAAGGAGTTTTCATTTTCTGCAATGGAAAAGTACTCTAACTAGTTGCTTTTATCAGAAAGTAACGCTGTAATGAAACTGATTACATTTTAAAGACAGTAATTTTGTAATGTAATTAGTTACTTTAAAAAGTAACGTCCCCCAAAACTAGTCGCCAACTAGCAGAAGAGACGCACCTGTCTGTGGGACTTGTACCCACGATCGTTCACCAACACCACACCAGTTCATTTCAGGAACTCATCTGGGAGTTACTGCTACATCACAGTACAGTCCTGACCTCGCTCCAAGCCATTTCAACATGTTTGTGCCATTAAAGGAGTTCCTGGGACGCTAGCGTTTCAGACGTGAATCATGGAGAAAACAACAACATAGTTTTACTATTATAAATGTGTTCTGTCATTCGTCAAGTCAAGTCCCAGTTTGCTCCGGACCCAGAACATGTGCCCTGTCGTGACAACATGCTTTTTTTTTAAATAAATATAATAAACATTTTCCACAGTGCAATGTCATCTGATAACGGTAAACTATGGTTGCTAAGCAACGTAATAGGGCAAAGATTATGATATTATATAGAAAAAAACAGCGGCTTAGGTGTAGTGTTTGTTTAGTTTAAAAACTGACATGTATGCAGAATTCAGATACAGTCACTGGTGTGTGTTTTGTGTGTGTGTGTGTGTGTGTGTGTGTGTGTGTCTAGGAATTTGAACAGCCTTTAGATGTTAGACCCGTGACTATACTGTATACTGTACCATTGTTTGCTTCCTTTGTTGGACAATTAAAGTAATACTGACATGAGCCTTCTTCTTACATTCTCTCTTTCTTTCTCACAGTATGCTCTCACCCTCATCAGCTGAAAAGATAAAGAAGCGCCTCAGCCAGCAGGCCAAATTATCCATCCAAATCTCTCAGCCAACTTCTGTTTCACAGGCCAATCAATGGCACAGAGCCGCGTGGCGTGATTGATAATGATATTGAGATTGATTGCCTTAATCCTCTCCCCTGTCGAGTTCCCAAGTCCCCAAACAGACCGTACATCAGTCCATATTCATGCACTTCGGCACCAGTGAGAAAAGAAGAGTGCGTGTGTGAGAGAAAGAGAGATAGAGAAAGGGAGAGGCCTGGCAGGAGCTGCCAATAGATAAGTGAAATAAGGAAGGAGGGGCGAAAGGAAAAGAGCCGATGATCCCTAAAGGCCAGCGCGCGGGCGGCTAACCCACCAGATCCTCAGGCGTCGGGCTTTAAATTGCTTAAGATTGCCTGGTGGCATGCGCCTTAAGGGAGATGCAGGCGGGTGAAAGCATGGCCTTCGTTAAAAAGGAGCAGGAACGAGCGGAGGAATGATTTCCTACAGGAGCAGGATAACAATGAAGGCCGGTAATTGCTGAAGTGGCAGAGGGAGGGAAAGAAGAGAGAGCGCTGCAAATGCCTGTTGGAGAAGGGAGACAGGAGAGTGTGTGTGTGAGAGAGAGCGAGAGAGAGAGAGAGAGAGAGGTGAAGATAGATTGAGGCCTGCTTACTGCTTAGTATCGGGTAGACACATACACACATACATTGTGATATATGGTGTCAGGGTTTTAATTACAGCGATAACATGGGCATTAATTCTCCGTAATTGAACTGCTCAGATCTTTACTCAGGTCACTGCGTGTCAGGTTTTTTTCTTGTTCTTCTTCTTCTTCTTCTTCTAGTTTGCTGTATTGACTTAAAGCAAAAAAAAGAAGAGAAAGAAAAAACACAAACACACACACGGGTTTCATAACAGATACAATAGTAGTCCTGAGTGAATAAAGCTCCACTCTGAGTCATACAATTACAGATAGGCTCTTTATCTAGTCTATTTTTAATAGATGTTAAGTGTGTACGTAAGTGTCTGAGTGCGCATAACGTGTGTGTGCTCGCCGTACCATTGTGTCTACGTGGTCTCCCATCATTGTGTACCATTGAGAAGTTTTTCCCCCTGCATCTCCTAGCGTTAAAAGTTTACTTTTGTTCCAGGTGCAATAACAAAAGGCCTTTTAAGTCTGACTGGAAAATCTTTAGGAGAAATTGGCTTCTCTATTGAGGGGCAGCCTTATTGATTCTTGCCCCTGGCTCGCCGTGCTAAAAAGATGGATAGATTTCTTTGAAAATGCTCAGAATGCGAGGCTCTAAAGACCATTGTGTGTTCTCACGCAGGAGCAAACCTGTTTAATAACATACAGCTTCAGCCAGCGCCTTCCCGTAAACCGTTTATAGAGACCACTCACTCTCTCACACACTCTCTCTCTCTCTCTCTCTCTCTTCCTCTTCTCCTCTCCTTCTGTTACTCGCAGAGAAAATGAAATCTCTTTAAAGCACTTCCTCCTTTGACACACACAGGCTTGGTCGATTACTGAACCTGTCGTTCCTGGTTAGCCTCAGTTGCCTACCTGACGCCGCCGTAAAATGCAGAGAAGTGCACTCGGATCGCTGTTGTTCTAGAGCTAACCAGCTCTCTCTCTCTCTCTCTCTCTCTCTTGCCCACAGCACTATTTTAGGCGGTTCAGATGTTGTCCAGAGGTTGCATTTACATTTAGATGTGGGTATTTTTGAGGCACTTTTATTGTCACAAAGTGAAAATATGACGATCACGCCTTGCTGCCGGAAGAAAAATGGAACCAAAAGTGGGTGTGGCCTAAACGCAAACCCTTCTTTATTTTTATTTGATTATTATTTTTAGGATCCCAGCAGTCTTAGTCAGATGCTCTGTATTGAAAAAGGTCACTCGGTCATCAATTTAAAAACGCCAGCGAGTCCACCATGCACGTCTCATGACTGTAGAAGGGAACAATAACATAGGAGCAAAAAGACAAGACCTTGAACCATGGAGGCATAAGGCGACGGTGCTATCAAGACACCCCTAATATACCGGCCAAGTTGCTTTTCACTTGAGTGTCAGAAGCTCTTTAACAAACAATAACCATTTGCAATTTTCACCAAGGGCACTTTTTTCAGCTTAGTCGCACACTTGTCAAGCACTGTTATAATTTTTGATGGATTTTAATGGAACAAGATGCATCCAGGGACAGCCCGAACCTGGCAGACAGAAAAGGAGAGACGGGAAATTCATCTGAATGCGCGATTCTTCCGGCTCCCTTTTGTTTTGATTTGCAGGAGTCGTCCCTGTTCGAGTCCCCGGGGGTAAATAGTGAAATAATGCACCGGGTTTTTCATTCCAAGGACAAAAGGAGGGACCTCATTCCAGACATGACCTTCGCGTGGACACTCCCCAGAGATCGTGTTTGAGACACACGTGCAAAGACATGATTTAAAATTTGCCGCAAAACTGATTGGATCTGAGGCAGCGAGTGAAAGAATTGGCCCCAAGGACCTTTTCAGGGTCCTCGGATGGGGGGCAATCAATCAATCAATCGATGAATAGAACGCTGAAACGCAGTAAATTCAATCTTCAATTCAATATCTTCTTCGCTGATTTAATTTTAAGCTCATCGTTTTGTGTTCCATGTCCAGCATTACCGTACGAGTCGAAAGATGTCACCTCTGACGCACATGTGGAGATCACAAAATGCCCCCTCTCTGCGTACAGTATGTGCTTGGTGCGATGTTGAAATTTGGGCGAGAAGGACTGAACACACGTGACGATGGAAGCAAATTCAGACTCCACAACTCCAGGCTGCAGAATCAAAGATTTATGCGCACGGGAGCAGACATACATTTTCTGAATGCATACACGGATGATCAATGGACTGACATTAAGTCAGTGTTTGCCAACACATGCTGTGGGCCTCACAGAGACTCACACACACACACACACACACACACACACACGCTGCTCCAAGCACCCCATGTAGGGCAGGAACGGCCTTTGAAAATATACAAAAGATTAGCGGCATGTGAAGTATTCAGCGGAGAGCTTTCATTGACAGCCACAGCTCTTCTCCAGTGGAGCTGCCACGTTGGAGGCTGCCACTGTCCTCGTTTTCACCGCATTTGTCTTTTTGACGTACGACACTGCATATTAAACAGCATGCTAACCTGCTCCTGCGTTTCCAGAGCTGCATCATTCAGTGGGAAACACGACGCACTAAACAAGAAGGGTTATCTCTCAGGAAGTCTGACGCAAGGTGCGTTTATCCCTCTCTCGGGAAGCTGTTAAGGAAAAGCCTTAAGGATGGTTGAGCTCCCGACTGTCGTCTCTGTTCATACGTCCGAACTGTGGACTGTTTAAGATTCCAGCGTTTAAAAATAAATTAAAAAAGCCAAGTGTGCTCGATGGTGAATGGATGTCTGATTGTGGTATAAGCAGCCTTGTTGGTCTGAGCTAATTGGCACCATTGGCACCGCGTCTCGCAACCATGGTTTGGCTCTCCCTCGTCAAGCCGTTTGAGCATCTGGATGCACAGCTGGGGCCACATAACCAGCCCAGTGACCCGGTGAACACACTCGGGGTCCTCATTAGGAGACAAAGAGGGATCTGTTGGCACACCGCTGACCGACTCTGTTAATTAGAGAAAGAGTGATACCAGCAGCAGCATAAGTGACACCGGGGCTGATATAAAGATGGGTTTTTACTTCTTCTTTGTCTTTCGGCTGTTCCCTTTCAGGGGTCGCCACAGCGAATCATCTGCCTCCATCTAACCCTATCC
>JAQQZS010000018.1:15888911-15901061 GCA_030068045.1 Platyallabes tihoni | reverse complement strand
TACTTTAAAATGTAATTTAATGAACCCTTTAATTTTTGTGGCTTCAGTCATTGTTGGGATACTCTTTTAAAGCTGGCTCGAAATATATATCGTTATCGTTCAATATGGGCCAAAAATTATCGAGATTACTTTTTTGCCATATCGCCCAGCCCTATAATAAATATATAAATCCTTTATAAATTTATAAATTATAATTTTATAAATTTTCGAGCTCCATTTTTTTCCACGCTCCAGCGAGACACAATGACTGGGGGAATTGAACACCCATTGTTCAGTTGTTCCCTACACCACTCGTAGTTCCCTTTGAACTGGACATTTTCGCTCCCTGCGGTTTGGAATCACGCTTAACATGGCTGAACTTCCTGCGAATTATACTTCAGGCCGATTGGAACCATTATTTTGAAAGATTATTGCTTATCCTTCTTTTGAGTTCATGGGCGGTTCCCGCAATACCACCACCTACTGGACTGGAGTGTGGAGCAGAAGAATGACTGGCAAAAAAGATTATTGCTTTGTAGGAGACATGATATTTACACAGTCAACAACACCATTTATTTAGTGTGTGGATGCTTATTACTATTATTTTAAAATCTATATGAAATTTAGCTGCCTGAAATAAATCACACAGAAAATTTCAGTGCTTTGGAATTTTATTTAATCTGAAATTTTTTTGGAAATGTCCAAAAAAATTGTATTTCCAGGCTGTTTGTGATCCACAGCTCCACTGGTTATTCATTAAAAAATGAAAGTCATTACAGCCAAATTTCCAAGTAGACTATGTAATCATTTACAAGTCACTTTGCTAGTCACAAGGTCACTGTATTTTTAGAATAACACATACAGTCATTGAAGTTGTTTCACTCAGATATATATATTGGCTCCATTTAAATTAAATGAGTTGCATTAACACAATTTGTTTTTGCACAACAGACATAATTTCATTAATTTTCAAAGCGCTGAGTAAAATCAGACCCAAGACCAGGATCAAGCTCACACATAGCGTGATGATGTTTCCCACTGTGATATTTCTTTCTATTAGGGCCAACATCCTTACAAAATCGAAACAGCATAATTGAACTATGTGAATGGATCACACACTCTCTACATCGTTTAAATTAGTAGACTCGATATTAGTGTAAATTAAAGTTAGAATAAGCTGTGAAATCAGCCCCCGTCCACATTATTTGGAACACATGTACCTGCACGATCATGCGCTTATCTGATCAGACAATCGAGAAGTTTTGCAAATACAGATGAAGAGCTTAAGTTAATGTTCACATCAAACATCAGAAAGAGGAAAATGTGGTCTCTGACTTTGTTCGTAGCAAGGGTATTAATACCAGGTGGGCTGGTTTAAGTGTCTTAGAAACTCTGAGCCTCTGAGATCTTCACTCACAATATACTATAGAGTGAAGACAGAATGCTGTGGAAAAAGAGAAACTTGAATTGAATTGAACGAGCTGCAGTTCCGTTCAGAGGCCAGAGGAAAATGTCCAGATTGGTTCGAGCTTCCAAGAGAAATAGAATATCTTCTACAATCATGCATTACGACCATGGTGTCTGAAAACCGTCTCAGCATGCACAAATTCTCAAAACTTTATGTGGATGGGCAAAGACAAACCAAAACTGGACCTTTAAAGACTGTCTATCTATGCCTGTGATATTTGTGTATATTCTGTTATAATGTTGAATTTCATCTAATAAAAAAATCCCAGACAGGTGTTTATTTACATAGCAATGTAGTTCATTATGCTTTAATACCTAATTAATAAAGATTTTACAAGTGAGCTTCATTGTATAGATCTTAACATATTGTAATTAAGCTCTTATGTGTGGTACTTAAAGTAAAGTGTTAACGTTCTAATTTATTGTAAATTAAATTGATAATTTATATGCCTGTTTTGATCAATTAGCAGAAAGTGTCTCTGATAATTAGCATTAAAATAAAATATTGTACTAGCATTTACATTGATCAGCCATAACACTGTGATCACTTATCATAGTGATCATAGTGAAGTGAGCAACATTGATTAGGGACCATACACCACTAAACTGGTAACAGGATCATGGGCACGCAAGGCTTACCAAAGGCGCCAATGCAGCAGAGCTCATTGGAAAAAAAGCCAATGCTGGCCACAGTAGAAAAGCACCAGAACACCCTCAGTGCACCAAAGCTCGCCAAACCCAGCCTTGAAACCCCCCCCAGATCTCCATCCAATCAACCACCCATGGGATGCAAAAGACAAAAAAGTCTGATCCACAATGGCCACACCCTGCAACCCACAGCACCCAAGGCTTTGGGATTCTGGTGAACCACGGTGAGAGCCATTATCGAAAAATGGAGAAAACTTGAAACAGTGGTGAACCTTCCCAGTAGTAGTAGCATACCAAACTCGGCGACTCATCTAGAAGCTCAGAAAAGGACCCAGAACAACATCTGAAGAACTGCACACCTCACTCGCCTCAGTTAACGTCAGTGTTCATGATTCAACAATAAGAAAGTGACTGGACAAAAAAGGGCTTCCAAGTGAGAGTTCCAAGGCAAAAGCTACTGCTGACCAAAAAGAACACAGAGATTCATCTTTGGAAGGAGCTGAACCATGCCGTCTTCAAAAGGCATCCTTCAAACCGGAAATAACTGGAACAGTTTGCTCATGAGGAGTGGGCCAAAATACCTGCTGAGAGGTGCAGAAGTCTCATTGGCAGCTACAGGAATGGTTTGCTTGCTGTGATTGCCTCAAAAGGTTGTGCAACAAACTATTAGGTTAGGGGTACCATCATTTTTATCTAGGCCTGTTCCATGAGTTTATTATTTTTTTAAATAATTCCGTTAAAGCATGATTGAAAAGCAATGTCTGACGTTCGCTGGTTAACATTCATAGAATTTTTATTTATTATTACTTTTGTCAAATTAAAGTTATTTTTCTTGTTTTTTTCATTGACCGAAGGGTACCAACAATTTTGTCAACGTGTGTATCATTAAAAAAAATCAACATTGAAAAAATCATTAATTCATCTCAAAATTCAACAGAAGGTGCTGTAAATTTTTTAATACGCACTTTTGAGTGTGCAATGAAAATCTACTTAATAAACGCGATCTCACACGTAAAAATTTTAGCTCATTCCAAAATTCAACTGGACATTTTTTAAAACGTGCTAATGAGCGTGCAATTAAATTCGCAGGCAAAGTCGCAGGCACATCGAGTAGATAATATAAGCCAAGGCTTTCATAATTTATTACATTTATTAAGTCTTAAGTCTTACTACAACAGACAAGAGACAGTAGAGAATTTATCCATATACACTGGTATGCAGGTTATAATAACATACAAAACAAGAATTTTAAAATGTGATGTTTGACTGCCAAAGATGATGTTTATCTTTCCAAGTGCAGAAGTTATGTGTTGAGTTGGAGAGTCTGACGGATGCAGGTAGAAAGGATCTCCATGATGGACATGAACACCATCTCCATTTTGTCCAGTCTGCAGCCTGTGAATGATCTCTTGAAGTCTGTTGCTTTGCTTTGTAGTAACATAAGCTGTAGAGAATAGCATTTATTATTATTTAGTACATAGTAGGCTACCCAAGTACATCAGCCTTGTCAAAAAATAGCCTTGCTTTTGTTTGTTTTTGTGCAGGCTGTCTACATTTTATACCGTAGTGTATCGCTCAGGTGAACACCCAGGCAGTTGTAGCTGTACTATTTAGATGTTCTGTTGATGAATTTTAATAATAATAATTAGAGCTAGGGCAGAGTTTTGTTTAAGTACGCGGTTATACAGTAATTGGTTATGCTCAACTGCTTAAAGAAACTGTATAAAGCTTGCAAATTTTAAAAGACACGGGATCTGGTTAAATGTTGTGTCATATGTCACTCCAGCAAAACCGTTACATTAAATAGACTTTGTTGAGTTTTATGCAGTTTACAGCTTGTTCAGATGATCCATGTAAGATATAGTTTAGAGTTTAGTTAATACTTAGAGATAAACAAATATCGTAGAGTATTCACATATTTAGCTTTCAAGGATTTTCCACACTTAAGTAAAAGAATAGAAATAAAGATTTAAAAAAAAAATTTGCATTAGAAGAAAAGATGAATTTCATACAGACAATGTGTCCTCGTGGCTTTTTTTTATATTGCTCCACTTAGTGTTTTAGAGACCGACTGTGTAAAGGAAACTGTACAAATTTCTTACAAGAGCAATAGCAGCCTCTGTCTAGAGTTTCTGCACATCAATAGACATTCTGGTGCTAATGTGTTTTGTCTAGTTTATCTCACATCTGACTCACATGTAGTATTCCAACAATAAATAACACATTTTATATATTTATATTTATTAAATATTCAATCAACTATAAAAAAATAGCTGTTGCTTTTAGTTTGTCATTGACAAAATAAGATCTCACTCACGTCCATACCGTTTAATCCTGTATTTAGGGTCACGGAGGGCATGGAGCCTATCCCAGGAAGCCTTGGGCACGATGCAGGGTTCAACAGGGTGCCAATCCATCACAGGGCACATTCTCATTCACACACAACGGGCAATCTGGGAACGCGAATTAGCCTAATCTGCATGTTTTTGGACTGGGGGAGGAAACCGGAGTACCCGGAGGAAACCCACCAAGCACGGGGTGAACATGCAAACCGAACCCGGACCTTGGAGGTGTGAGGCGACAGCGCTAACTACTAAGACACCGTGGCGCCAGGAATAATAAAATAATAATTAAAACATTTATTCTAAATGTAGTTTTTGAATAGAAAGAACGCCAGCGTGACCATGTGAAGCGTTTTGCTGCCAGCTTCACGAATATCTTTACCTACAGTTGAAATAGAAAAGAAGAGAAAGATCCACTAATCACTGTTTCAAGTGTCACATAGTGGCAGGAGGGCCAAATTTGAGGCTGTCAAAGTCTGACATGAACTATCAACACAGCTCAGTCAAAGATCCAGTCATTGTAATTTAGAATAACATTTTCGTGATGTTGATGATTAATGCTGACTTCTTGAGCGTTAAATTGAGAGATTTGGGACTTTGAATTGAGGGACTTATCTTTGTTTTTTTTTCTTTTTAATTTACAGCAAAAAATAGTCACATTCATTTCCTGTTCATAGAAGCAGATGGCACGGCTGCACTCACTCCAAGGTGTCATTAACACTACAGGGGGTCTATCTATCATTAAAGAAGAAAAAAAATACAGAAGAGAGAAATAGATACAGGCAACCTGCCATGGAAAAGTTCGGTGGGTCAAAGTAATAAAAGCAGTGCTATTTCAAACAGAATAGTAACTGATGAAATATTGAACAGAGGGAAGACGAGCGAGAGGAAGAGATTAAATTAGCGGCATTACTGTCTTTGAAGAACGACTCGCGTATCAATTCAAGGTCGCCGCAGCCTGATTTCCACAAGAGACGAGTAATCAAACATTACACCTCGTAACTTGATTTACATGGGACTGCATCCCGGAGCCTCGCGTTATAAATGCATATTGACCCGGATAGGAGCGAGCTTTCTTGTTGAGGTGGAGAAAGACTAATTAAAGTACAACAAAGCAATCTGTAGAGTTTGAGATTTAAGAGTTTATTAGATGGGTATGAATAACTTAATAGGATTTCAATCTAGCTTATGGGGGGGGGGATTTTTATTTATTATTTTTTTAAAATATGTTTAGTAACGATCATCTGAAGCAGAAGGTACAGTAGAGAATGAAACACTACTTACACTGAGTAAACAATCTGGACTCATCAGACCACATGACCTTTTTCAAGTCCAATCCTTATGCTCTTCAGCAAATTTAAACCTTTTTTCTTCTCTTTATTAGTCTCACTAACACGTGTGATTTTTATGGCTACACAGCTGTTTAGTCTCAATCCTGTGAGTTCTCAATGCCTTGTGCATGTGGAAAGGCTCTTGCTTTAGCTATTAAAAATAACTGTGATTTCTACTGCCGATTTCTTTATGATGCGACGCCATCCATCTATTTATCTAGGAACCTCTGTAGTCCAGCTAGGGACCATGGAGGCCAATGGTGTCCCTTGTATTTATTCCCATTCGTACAAACGTAGTAGGACCTCCGGTCAAAATTCACATGCAAATTCACAGGTAATTTGGGAATGGCAATTAGCCTAATCTGCATGTTTTTGGACTGTGGGAGGAAACCGGAGAACCCGGAGGAAACTCACCAAGCACTGGGAGAACATGCAAACTCCATGCACACAGACCCGAGGCAGAAATTGGACCAAGAACCTGAAGGTGCAAGTTGATGGTTCACCACTGACCTTCCAGGTTTTAGAATTTGCTTGATGACAATATTCATTATTATTATCATTTATTATTATGTGCGTATATTCAACCTAATATTCTTTATAGTCTGAGTGATGGGAAGTGCAAGAGAAATAAATGAATAATAATAAAAAAAAAATCAACAGCCTTATATGATATGAGACAAAACCCTACAAACTGTAGCAATACTCTGGTACACCAGATAACACACACTCATGACAAGAACAACAAAATGTAGACATTGCGACACTGAAAACCAGAATGGAAATAACGAAAAACTAATCAGGGTGAAACGAGACACAACTGAGAATGGTTATGACATGTAATGTTCTGGGACTGATGGGTAATTTATTGAGTTTAGGAGCGCTGTGGTGCTACCATGACAGATATTTGTGAAAAAATGTTGCCTTTTATTATCCAGTGTTGTTATTGACAATATTATCTGAGTAATTTGGTTTAAGATGTTATAATATGAATAAAATTTTATTATATGAATATGGCTCAGGATACAAGGGTGAGGTGTTTATTGAAGCCGAAATCCAGAAACCGATGGTTGTGTGTAAGAGAAACTTATTAAACGGGGTAAAAGTGTAACATTAGCAGGAGACACAATAAAATGAAAAAAATAATAATAATAATAATGATATGCGAGTTCTAAAGGGCAAATGCAACCACATAGTCATATGTTCACAAAATGATTAAGAAGTCACATTGACAGTACTGTACCAGTCAAAAGTTTGGATTTGCGTTTATCTTCTACAATGTATACCAATAATGTTTTTTTTTTCCTTCAAAACCATGAAATAAGACAGAGATCCCGTCACATCAACGCCCTCATGGTCCGTGTGTGGTTGTGGGATGCGTGTGGTGACTGGGGACTTCACCGTGAAAATGTTCCTGGACTGGGCTGATGCAGACAGCTTTTCTCAGAGGACTTTTGAATGCATTTGCTCAATAATTCATGACCGAAATTCCTATAGTTTTGTACCCGAGGTCGGCTGTTCTGGAACAGTTCTTGCAAGAACAGCATTGTGTCGAGTGCATTCTCAAAACCCATCAAGCACCATGATGAACCTGGCCCTCATGAAGACCTTCTCAGGAAGGCAAGACCAAAACGTAGCTCTGCTGCAGAGGAGAAGTTAATTGAGGGTTACCAGCTTCAGAAATCACCAACTAACAACCAGCACCTCAGATTAGAGCCACTATGGAGGTGGTACAGAGCATAAGTAGCAGATACTGTACATCTCAATATCAACTGTTTAAAGGAGATATTTTGGACTTTCTACAACATAGAAAGAAAAATAACTCAGGAAGGCCATGAGGTTAGAAAGTGTGTCCATAATAATTAACAATAACACTCATTAACAATTGTTTTTTAGAAGGTGAGACTTGTTGTCTCAGGTGAGACTGATGGTTAGTTGGTGAGGTGGAGCACTGGAAATTCTCTAGTTCTATCAACAGATAACTCAGTGTAGAATGTAGTCTAGTGCACGTCTGAAATCCCACAATGCACTGGTGCCAAAACAGCGTCTCTTGGGAATAGGTACTACAGAGGCATTTTGGACGCATACGGATTGTGTGCTGATATAATTTTAGTGTTTTTTTTGTTTGTTTGTTTTTTTTGTGTGCGCAGTGACGACCCCACATTTCCTCCATATTAAAGGAGTGGAGGTGAACGCGCGACAGACAGCTACCTTCCACTGCACGGTCAACGGAGAGTGGAGAGAAAACTTTCAACTGTGGCTGCAGGTATCAAACACGAACAAACACACACAAACGCTGTCATTTTTGCACACTACCGTATAAATACTGTACAAATGCAGCATTTTGTAAGGGCTTTAAAGCTGCCTATAAATATTAATATTAGCTAAGGGCTGATTTTAGCCTCTCCAACGTACAGTAGTACAGTATACACTCGTTATTGTGATAACAGGCTTATTCAAACCAGCCACCTGTGCATTTGCGTAATCAGAGCATTCTGGGTAAATAGGTCAAGATGTTGCTCTCGGTGCTCTCTGTCAGCACGGACAAGTCAGAGCTAAACGTTACAGAAGTGTTTAGAGGAAACTGTTTATCCCAGCATTACCATATGTGCAATTTAATCCCTTCATGTGATTCCCTTCAAGCTCCTGTATACGATAGGAATCGATAAGAATTCATCAGAACCGTCTAAAGCACTGAACTCTACCTCCGTCTCTGTTCTGTTCTGCCCTGTTCAGCTGGACAACATCGCTCATCTAATTCCAATGCAGAGCTCTTTTCACCCCCCCCACGCACACACACTTTCATCCCCCTTTCAATCTTGCTTTCTTTGCACACCACCTCTACATCTTGTATATGGAGCTTGTAAAGCTTTCTAATGCCTCATCAAGTTTTCAGTGTGACATTTTATAAACCGCAACCTCTATCGCATTCTCTTTCTCTCTCTCTCTCTCTCTCTATCGCCAAGGTGTGGCAAGGTCAGGCATCGTAAGACGAATCCTTGCTCCATACGAAGTATGAAGCAGCAGTCGGAAGTCATTTTTAAAACATCAAGACACTTTTAAATATTCTGTCTTATAGGAAAGTAAGTCGAGTCGACTGCTTTCATTACATTTCAAGCACCGCATTAAATCAGTGACCGCGACTTAAAATGGCTCTGGAACATATGACACAAAAAGTGGCCTTGAACAGGGTCCAAGTAGAATCTGCAACGCTTCCTGTATGGGAAATGTTTGCAAGAGGTGGAAAATGGCAGAAACAGGCTACTTTATGATGTTGTATGCAAATTTATAAAAAAAAATTTTTGGCTCCGCAGTGGTAAAGTGCTCACCCTATCATCCGGAGATCGCTAGTTCGATTCCCAGATCATGCTGTAGCCTTTCGCAGCAAGGGGGTCTAGAGAGAGCTGATTGGCCGGGGTGGGATGGGAGGGGAGGTCTGTGAGCTTACGCAAATGCAAGGGGCGGAGGGCGTGTTCTCCGAGTGCCAGTGTTGTGCCACACCTAATGGTGCCTGAACAAGCAGTTCAAAAAGGGTGTGGTCGGTTGGCATTGTGTGGTTTGAAGGAACCACGTGATAGCCTTTGGCCCTTACCTGACTGATAGTAGTAGCCTTAATGTGGGAGCTAGTGAGGGGTGGGGATAAAAAAAAAATGTTGGTAAATTATTGGTACAATAATATACATATGCAGGTACATGCATGAGAACATGAGATCAATCCTAACTAATCAGGAACAGAAGAAAGCGTAACTGGTCCTAATCGATTACATTAGTATTTCTTTCTTTCTTTGTTTCTTTCTTTCTTTCATTTGTTAGTGTCTGCTATGCATGTATTCAGTGTCCCTGTTTAACAGAAGGAGGTCTGGGATGAGATTACAGCAGAAGAGACTGATGCTCCAACATTCCTGATTGCTTAAGCCTTTGCTAATTATTCATTAGCAAATTCATAATTTACTATTTCATCTGTCCCGGCAATCGGGGTATACCTTGCGATTCCCAAATCGCACCTCTGATCCCGTGCACTCTTCTCTTCTTCTTCTCTTCCGTCTCTGTTTCTGGATCCATCGGCGTGTGCAGGACCTCCGCCAGGGTAGTTAGTCCCCTAAATAAACACATCCTCATTACTCAGCCAAAGAAAGTCAAACATTAAGTGAAGTCCCCTGATGACAGTAATGAAGAAAGCTCTCCAGTGCACAAATGGCCCCCATCTGCCTGCGATGCTGGGTGACAGCTGGGGAAAGGGTGTGTGTGTGTTGGTGTTGGTGTGTGTGTGTTGTATGTACAGTACTGTATTTGTGTGCAAGCATGGTGAAGAGCTGAATAAAAGATGAAAACTTGGAAAAGAAACGTGGAAATATGTTCCCATGAACACACTGCGATATTAGACTAGTGCTTTACGGTACAGATGTGCATGCACTGACACACACTAAGCGGGGATATGCTGTATATATGTTTATATGTATACGTTTGTGTCAGGTCTATACAATATATTATATATTCAACTGTCTAGTGAGACAACTTTGAGTGTGTGTGTGTGTGTGTGTGTGTCTGCAGGGTATCGGTGGACGAGAGGCACCTATGAAGGCCACCAAACCATGGAATAACCAGCGGTTCATCGGAATATTCGATGTGGTGAACACGACAAAACAGGACTCGGGTCGTTACCGCTGCGTAGTCCATTCCACTAAGGGAGTGGGCGTGTCTAACTACGGAGAACTCACCATCAAACGTGAGCCTGCATCATACACCACATCTGTCACTTTCTCCCGCACACAAAAGTGTGAAAGAGCAAAACTTGCTCCTGCGGATCAGAGAATCACCTGACGAGGCTGTGAAGAAGAGTGATGCGCATTTTATCTGAACGCCGTGCACTTTCTTTGTGACTCTTTGACGTGTGTGTATGCGCGCATCTTTACAAGCGCTGTCCTTCACAGAGAGCGTCTCCTCTCCAGAAGGACATAAAGACTGTGTTTTGATGTACAGTAGCCTGTCCAGCTCAGGCCTCCGCCAGTCAGTTGATATGAATTTATAGAGGCTCGCGCTTCTAAATCCTCCTTGCCGTAGCCGCGAGAGCTAGGTAATGGCCTTCAATATTTCTCCTCCTCAATTTCCCTCACGCTCTCACTTTCTCCTTCGTGACGAGCAGCGAATTGAATTTATGGCCCTGTAGTTTGTTGCCGCTTTTTTTATGGACTCGCAGCTTAAGGTGATTGACTGCTTTAATCCCAGCTGTCTACACAGAGAGATGTCAGTCAAACCACGTTCGCCTCGGCATTCTTTCAGGTGCTTTTAAAGGGAAGCTAGGATCTAACCAGATCCTAACGTCCCCACAGTGCAGTGCAATATTTCTAGGGGGGTTTGTTGTTATAAATGACGCGCTTGTAGAGATTTCTAAAGGCTTTTTTTCTCCGTCTTATGGTTGAGCAAAAGTACAAAGCTAACTCATCCATTTGCTCGAAACATTACTTGTGACGAGACTGCTTGACGTACAACCTCAGCGTCAACAGCTGAACCATGCAATTTGTCATCGATAATCATAGCTAGAGAAAAAAGGTCATAAACACAAAGTAGTGACCAATAAGTGTACAGTGCTGATGCAAAATGCTATTTGACTCTATGCTAGTGTTGATTTGTCAGTGTTGATTTATAATCTCATGCTTGGGTCTGTGGGTCTCTCAAGCTCAAGCAAAAAAAAAAAAAGACAAAGCGCTGGATAGAAAAAAACAAATTAGTTTATATGCACCCTTTAATACAATCAGTCTACAGCGTGGTTGCAAATGTATTAAAACCTGTAATACCTCATTTAGCTAAGTAGTCTTTTAGAATAGACCCATGACGAAGACACTTCAAACTGAGCTCAGGTGCGTCCTGTTTGCTTTGATTATCTTGAGGCGTCTCTAGAACTGGAGTCCTCTTATGATAAATTAATTTCACTGGACACAATTTGGAAAACCACACACACACATGTATGTGGTCCACAGGGTATGCCAGACCAACAACCAAGCCATGCAGTCCAAGGAATTCTCTATTAAACCTCTGTGATCTAATTGTGTTACACACACAGATCTCAGCAAGGCTGTAAAACAATTTCTAAAGCCTTGAACGTTTTCAGGAGCACAGAAAAAGAAGAACTGTCCCCGGAGCAGAATTGGCTAAGATCCCTGTCTCTGATCCTTCTGATCACTAACCCAGAGCCTAAACCATTACGGCCACTAATGATGGACTCCAGCATTGTGAAGTACAGTAGAAGTTTGGGACCCACTGCCAAAAAAAAAGAAAAATTACATTTTGTGAAATATTCTTGAATTTAGGCTTCATTCATTCATTCATTTTCTATACCGCTTAATCCTATGATCAGGGTCGCGGGGGACCTGGAGCCTATCCCAGGA
>JAQQZS010000018.1:15840862-15864948 GCA_030068045.1 Platyallabes tihoni | reverse complement strand
GCTAGGACTTTTTAAGCTAAGATAGGAGCTCTCTGAGAGAATTCTAAGAAGCTTTGTGAATACGGGCCCTGGTGTTTGGGGACCACAGGCCTAGTCCTGCAACGATTCTAGAGCGATGCTTGCAGATTCGCCAACAAATGCATCTGTAAATTATCCAGATATTTCAGGATAACAGGATTTCCCCAATGTTAACATTATCAGTGAAATTCAAGGAAACCCACCAAATCTCAGGGCGTAAAAAGCAGGCATGAAAAAAAAAAAAACCTTCTGGATATGCGTATAATCGCCGATCCCCTCAACATCACCATCTTAAAAACTGTCAGATGTTAATTGTGGAATTCATGATGTGGGCTCGGAAACACTTTGGTAAACTTTTGTCCATTAACACCATGCACACGGCAACTTGAGGCTTAAGAAAGCCGTGCATTAATACCGTCCAGAGGCGTCAAAGACTGGGTTCTGTCTCACTTGAGACGGATAGTGACACACTGGAAATGTGTTTTGTCATGTTTAAATAGTTTTTGGAATCAACATCCATCAAATTTTGTCCATCAAAGAGGAAAAGGACCATCCAAGCTGTTATCAGAGTCAGGTACAAAAGCCAGAATCAGTCATGTTTTTGTTTTTTTTTAACATTTAGCAGACACCCTTAGCCAGAGCAACTTACATTTTTATCTCATTATATATCTGAGCAGTTGAGGGTTAAGGGCCTTGCTCAAGGGCCCGACAGTGGCAACTTGGTGGTTGCGGTGTTTGAACATGGACCCTGCCGAAGCGTAGTCCAATGCCTTAACCATTGACCCTGCCATCCAAAGAGACATCCCTGTACTGTATATTCCAGCGGGACAAAGACAAGGAAAAATCTCGCTAGCTTAACTTGACCAACTGGTGTCTTCAATGTCCCAATACTCAATAAAAGCATTATTAACAGAAGCGGTAATGTTTCACACTGGTAAACTGTTGTCCTTACTGTCTTGTAGGATGTTGCATTCAGCAGATTTTAAATGAGTACACGTTTTGTACAAATAGTTTAAATTCACAGGGTAAATCATCAAATAATGAGTTGTTGTAGAGTTTTCAATAAAGTACAAGGTGAAGAGACGTTACAGGTGACCCCTTTTTGGTTTATCGACAGCCTCCGTTCTGTCCCAACTTTTTTGGCAATGTGGATGCTGAAGACATTGTCTTTACATCTTTTCTAATTCTTTCTTTCATTTTACTTAACATATGCTGGTGGTGAGGGGTGCCTAAACTTTCGCAAATTAGCGTATCGAACGGTTTGTCCAAAAGATACTGAAAAAGAAAGTGTCAAGATGACGCCCACTATTGTGTGTTTTTTAAACTGTTTTCTATTTTTACAAGATAACAATGTGTCACTGTCAGACAAAACATGTCTAGTGTGTGTGTGTGTGTGTGTGTGTGTGTGAGAGAGAGAGAGAGAGAAAGAGAATGGTGGCTATAATGCTCACTTAGTGTTAGCTACATGACTTTTGTATCTCTGGGGAAAGTGTGTAGCAACCAGAAGCAAGTGTGTAGCTACAAATTAGCATTTTTTTAGCATGTCTTTTTTTTTTCTTCTAAAAGAAGCACCAAAACAATTCAGCTGGGCGAAATCGAGATTTTATGGAAACAATAATGATGATAATACAGTCGCGTGGCACTTATTAAAAAACAATGCAATTAATAAAAAAATAAAAAAGCTTTTCTGCCAGCTTGCAGATTCGGCTCAGATCGCATCCTAAAAATATATCCAAGTCGCCGGTGAGCCACTTCGTATACGGCCCATATGCCGCAGCCAGGTTGTGGTGAAACCACGTGTCAAAACTCCTCCATAGTGTGTGTGTGTGTGTGTGTGTGTGTGTGCTTGAGTGGGCTCGTAACGCTGCAGCGGGTCCACCTCCTCGGGCCGGCTCTGAGATCGCTACGTACAGCTAGGTCAGCGCCCAGACGCGCGAGAAGCCGACTGCCGGATGACACCGGATCATCTATTATAGCTCAGTATCAGTGACAAGATCGGTCTCTCCGTGGGAAAGAGCTGTAGGAGAAAGCGAGACACAGAGAGAGAGAAAGAGACAGAGAGAGAGAGAGACGGAGCTAACAGATGGCTGCGGAGCGAACAGATCCATTACGCTGAAGCAGGCATTGATTGTGTCGAGGGCCGTAATTGAACAGGGCAGCGAAACAGACTGAGGGATGAAGGCAGTGTCATGTCAGAACGAGAGAGCTGGGGATTTCTGCAGAACACCGTGATGGAGAGAGAGAGAGAGAGAGAGTGCGGGAATCTGACCTGATACGGAAATCACTCACAGCAATCAGGGAGAGTGAGAGAGAGAGTGAGAGAGAGAGCTTCTATACCTGTCTGTCTCTCTCTCTCTCTCTCTCTCTCTCTCTCACACACTAACATAAAATATTGTCATCATCATCCACTCAAGTGTATCTGCTGTAGACATGCTCAATTTGTTCCCCTTCATCCAGGACTAATGTCTCCGTGCTCTCGCTTCTGGTGCCGAGCACTAATACCCTCACCCCCACCCCTACCCACATAAACACACACACATACACACACTCTCTCTCTTTAACATCTTCTCTTACTTACCAGTCATTCTTCTCATTCCTTCTTCCTCGCTCTTCACTCCTGAGTGAACACACACCTCATCAGTCTGACCTGTAGCCAGTGTGTATCCCTGTACACCGATGTAGAGACATTCTGACTCTTTGTGCTTTCTCTCGTTCTCCCTCTTTCTTCACTGTCGTTCACACATCATCGTGCTAATCTTACCGGCAACTGGGATTATTGTTTGGCTGGATTATTTTTCAACCGTAACCATAGCGTCTTTAACTCTTAAGCCCTATTCTGACGGGACTAGTTTTCCAAACGATGTTTGAGTTAGAATTTTTTTCCAGACGACGTCTGTCATTTCATGTATGCATTCGGACGGGACTAACATCTCGGTGTTTATTACAGAGGTAGGAGTGTCTGTGTTTTACATGTGGGCGTTGCACAAGACCACATGTCCAGGATGCGTGGATTCTACATCCATTATTGGTGCGCAAACTTGAATACTGGCGCGCTAGAGATAGTACGATAGTTCACGTTGACCAAAACAGAAAAGAAAACGCGTTTTGGAAAAAAACATTTTCAGCAATCACAGACAATCGCATTCGGACGGGATTAGATTTCTCAGAGGACCGCCGAGTTTGCTGAAAAACAGTATGTAATTTGCTCTGGAATTAACAGAAGTCGTGTGAGAGAAAGACAGACATGGCAGATTCGGACGGGATTAAAATCACAAAGTACGTCTGTGATTAGAAGGAAGAGAAGGTCTTTCCTCTGGGTCCTGTGCCCTCGTGTGTGTGTGTGTATACATGTGTGTGTGATCCCCTAGGTTAGACTGCAGAGACATCCAGCATGCATACTCTCTCTCCTCAACACCTGTTGTGTTTCAGTCATGCTCTTTTGCTTTTTTTTTGCTCAAATCCATTTTCTCAACCTTCCTTCTTGTCTCTTCTCTCTCATCTATTCTCCTCTCTTCTCTTTTACTTCTCTTCTCCTCTTTTCTCTTTTTTTCACCTTTTCTCTTCTTTTCAATGTAATGTTGCTTTCCCATATGTGCTTTCTTTCCTTCTTTCATTTCGTTATGTATTTCTTTCCTTTTCTCTATTCCTGCCCTCTATGTTTTGTTGCTTTTTCTATGTTTTATTATATCCTTCCCCTTTCTGCTTATTTAGGGCGCCCTACCTATTGTTATCGTTATTTTCAAAAAAAAACTTTAATTAATGCGGGTCATACCGGTGGAGGGATCCTTCCTCCCCACTGGGAATTGCCTTTTCTCAGGAATCTGATGCCAAGAAACATCTTGAATTTTCAACGCATCCCCACGAAACTTACAGTATATTAAAATGCTCGGCATAATAGAATGAAAATCCTCCAAACCCCAGTAATATACACCGTTTTCGAGTTATGAGGATCCAGTTGGTACCCGTGCCGAAACACTTTGTTCCCTGACTCCTAGCCTGCTCGTATTTGGTTTAAAGGGCTTAAAAAACGGCTTCAGTATAAAATCATGTAGATCAAAAATAATTCACCGCTTCAAAAAGTGCCCCTGAAAACAGTACCAAAAAAATCACTCCTTAGACTATGATAGGGTTTGTAGAGTGGATAAACACTACCAAGAAAAACTGTCATCCTGCACTTACTTTTTGAAATACACACATTAACTTTGACATCCCACAACTGTAAAGCTTCTTTTCTCAAACAATCTCAGAACCAAAGCTCAGACCCAAGTGGCGCAGCGGTAACAAGCTCGCCCTATCATCTGGAGATCGCAAGCACTCCGGTGAAGTCTCTCACAGCCAAGAGAGAGCTGATTGGTCGAGGGAGTTGAGGGACTTTCACAGCAATCACAGCTCTTTAGCCAATCATGGGCATCGGTGAGCACTCGCAAGCGAAAGGAGCGGATAGCGCTATACTCTGATCGTGTTATGCTTCTCCCAAAGGTGTGTGAGCTAGCAGTTTGAAAATATCGGGTTGGCTGGCATCACATGGCTCAAAGTCAACCTACTGTACAAGCAAAAATGCCATTGGCTGCTTGAATACTGTACATTCGCAGTGCCTGTGAGATTCGCAGGTTAGGGGCGCAGTATACAGGAAGGTACAGTAGTCCCCGACTGTTGAACGTTTCTTTTCCAGGAGCACGTTCATAAGTTAGATTTGTTCTTAAGTCCGACAAAGTGAGTGTTATACACCTTCGACACTAATATACTGTACAGTGTAAAGCACACCAATCCATTTGACTAAATCGCTGTCCCCTTTCCCAACACTGCCATAATGTGGCCAAAAACAGTAACCTCGCCTAAGAAATGGCTCTCACACTGTAATAGTGTAACAGTTGTAGTGTAAATAGTGTAATAGTTGTTTATGTGCCTTTAAATCATGAAGGGAATTCCAGGTGCTTTTTTTTGTCTCAGAGCTGTTTTCCGTTGTGAACTGTGTTTTGTTGGGGATTTTCCTAAATTAGGATTATTCACCATCAGCACAGCTTTACAGGACAGCCATTTTCTATCATCCTGTTCCCGGACTGATACATTGGAGCCGGTGAGGCCGACTCATTTGTCCTGCACTCCCCCACGCACACACGTACAATATACCAGACTTTAGACATTTTATACATTCACTTACACACTGAAAATATTGTTTATAATTGAATATATTTTAGTATCTGGTGCACTGCAGTGTCTATTTTTTGTACAATACACATGAGCTTTAGAACCGTAGTCCGTTCATATTTTCGGGAATTTGTAACTCGGGTGTTCGTAAGTCGGAGACTACCTGTACGGACTTACGAACTCTTTATAAACGTTACAGTCAGAAATGAGCCATGATTGTCAGTGTTTTTCCTGCTTCACAATTTCTCTGGGAATTGTACTAATCTTTCTTTCCTTCTTTCTTTCTTTCTCTTCATCATGTTTTTGCTTTGCTTTTTGGCAGTTTGTTCTCAATTTTCCCTTTAACGTTCTCTTCTCTCCCGTCCTCTTATTGTTTTGGCTTATCTCCTCAATGTTTGTGTAACTTAGTTTATTTTATTCTCTCTCTCTCTCTCTCTCTCTCTCTCTCTCTGTTTAGCCTGTGTATAATCATGTTATCTATTTGCATGATAAAGATAAGACGCGGAGGCCATTAGAATGAACAGGAGCTGATAATGTGGAGATAATTTAGAAATCATTATTTAAATGTCACGCCGTAATGATAAAACCTCACTAATAGTTCTGTCCAAATGTCAAATTGGAATTATTCAATTACATCTTCAGACCAGGGGCAGTGCCGGGAATACCAATCTAGACCTTATGTGTGTGTGTGTGTGTGTGTGTGTGTGTGCGCGTGTGTGCGTGTGCGTGCACGTGTGTGTTAAGCACGCTCTTGTTAACTTCAATTACTTTACTCTCCAAACATCCAGTTCATTCTAATGTCTGCTTTGCAAATAATCAGATATCTGCGAGCTGTTTTCCGTCTCAGGATTATTTGTACATAATTTTGTTACTGTATTCAAAGACAAATGTTTTCCAATTATTCCTATTTGTGCCGTCTCCACAGCAACAGATTTACCACCTTTTATTTTCAATTATGCGTTTTCCGTAAAGAAAGAAGTCGGCGAGCCCGACGCACGTGCGTTATCAGTCACTGCAGCATGATCTTAAACAGAATATCTCAGCATCTCAGCCTTTCTGTTTTCTCCCGTATCTCTTCATCGACAGCAGAAAGGGAGTAGACGAGCTCGGGTCAGAGCGTCTCTCGTCTTCAAAACCGACCTTGACCCGCTTTGAAGAGGAGGAGTAGAGGAGCTTCCACACAAATGCAAAGAGGAAGACCAAGTCTCTCTCCTTCTGTAGATCACGCAGTGTGTGTGTGTGTGTGTGTGTGTGTGTGGTATGAGAGTTCATACAAAGTGTGTAAGAAAACCCAGGTATGTCATGCAATAAAATGGCTGTAAAAAAAGGAAAAATTAGCAATATGATGATATCATTTATTAAGAAAAAAAGCTGCACAAACCTGCCTACCTAAGTGAAAAAGTAATCATCCCCGAAACCTAATAACTGGTTGTGCCATGCTTGGCGGGAACAACTGCAATCAGGTGTGTATGCCATAACCGACAATGAGTCTTTCACATCGCTGTGGTGGAATTTTTGCCCGCTCTACTTTGCAGAAGTAATCACATTCGGCCACAATAGAGGGTTTAACCTGTTTAAGCGTATGTCAAGGCACAGCATCTTAAGCAGATTTATGTCCGGACTTTCCAATACCTTAATTTTATACATTTTTTTGGTTTGTTTGTTTGTTTGTTTGTTTGTTTGTTTGTTTTTTGAGTGATTCATGTAGAGGTGAACTTGCTGGTGTGTTTCGGATTATTGTCCTGCTGCATAAACCAAGTGCGCTTGAACTTGAGGACACAAACTGATGGCCAGGTATTCTAACATCAGTATTTTCTGGTAGACTGCAGAAGTCATGGTTCCATCAATTATGGCAAGTCGTCCAGGCCCTGAAGCTGCAAAGCTGCCCCAGACCATCACGCTACCACCACCATGCCTGACTGTTGGCATGATGTTGTTTTTATGAAACACTGTGTCAGTTTTACACCACATGTAACAGGACACACACCTTCCAAAATATTAAACTTTTGTATCATCAATTCTCAGAATATCTGCTCAATATCAAGTCTTGTAGTTGTAGTTTGTCTTTAAAAATTGTAAAAATGATTTAAATGTCAAAGCTCATATATAGACCATTTAAAAAAAAAAAAAGAAAGAAAAGAAAAAAGCGATAACATAAGATTTCCCATACTGTACAGTGTGTATTGCTTTTTTGCATTTTCTTAGCCAATCAGAATACAGAGCCTGGAAACAGCTGTGAAAAAATACCTTCTTTATACCCACTAATGTTCATGACTGTTCAGGTATTTCCCACCTATTTTTAGTATTGACCTTTACGTCACATTTCTGAAGAACTTATATAAGGGATTTTTTTTTTGTAATGCCATCCTCAATGTTCACCGAAATATAAGCATAAAACACAGCTAAAAGCTAAAGAAAACTGTGTTAACCACTCGCGTTTAGCCACTAACAAAGGAACTGGAGCTGTGAATCCAAGTGTTTGGTTTAGTCACAAACACTAGTATTTTCTAGTAGTGTTTAGTATTTCAACTTTGAGCTTTTTTGAGCTTGTTAAAGAAATTAGATGAAAATTGTCTATGAATGAGTTGCCTTATCTCGCAAGTACATGACAGTAAAATGAGCTACTGAACTGTACTCTTGTAAATGCTAGATTTTTTTCAGGATGTAAATTCTATTAAATATATTGTTTTTAAAAATATTACATTAAAGGTTATGCAAATGAGTTGACTGAGATTACTAAGCTTGCCTTCATGCTCATACGTACTGTTCAGGTGTGAATTTCAGTTTTCTAAAAATTATACAGTAGGTGGGATTTATATAATTTTTTTAGATCTTATAAGAAATGTAGCAAAATATCAGCGACCAAAAAAATACCATGGGTGAATAAAGAAAAGAAAAGAATGAATCAGAAGCATTAAAGGTTAACGTGAGAGCATTGCGCAGGGACAGGTGTACGTCGAGGGGAAAAAACTAAGCATATACTGTTGTTCACCTCGATGCAGCTGCAAAAAACGCATCCACAAGGCGTCTGACATTAACGTCGAGTTTACCAAGGCTGCAGCTCATCACCCTGCACCTGGAGCGCCTGCTAGATTCACTCTGCGTGAGGCACTCGGTTTAAAAGTCGCCGTGAAATGGTGGAAATGGTCAAATGTAAAGAGCCATAAAAGAAATAATAATAATATAAACACACACGTAGACAAAAGAAAAGGCACGTTTATGAACAGGTAGAGAAAGTGTGATTAATGAAGTTCTTTTTCAATGAAAAACTTGTTAGAACAAGTAAACAGTGTAGCAGGAATGAATTCGGCGGATGCACCATGGCATTCTCAACTGTTTTTTTTTAATAGGAAGGCCGCTATGAGAATAATGTGTCACATCTAAAGTGCATAATTTAATTTATTTTACTTTCTTTATAGGCATTGCAGCTCCTATACGATTTAGTGAAATGATCTGGGTTGCCATATCTCCATGATGTAAGCGTCTAAGTGAACATGTAGTAGGTTTGTTTTTCAACAAATTAAAATGATGTTATATATACAAAAATGTATACAATCATTGTTAATGCATTATTTAATGCTTATGCAGTATGTGCCTGATACTGATGTTCACAAATCCTCTATTCCTATTGGTTTATATTAAAAAGCTCGCTCAAGTTCATTATCATTTCTGTAGCAACAGCTTAGACAGATGAAGAATATATGTTCAATCACTAATCTCTTTAAATATCCTGTTGGATCTTGGAATGAGATGCTGACACGGTGGCGTTAAAAAAAAGTTGTATTGCTGCCTCATATCTCCAGGGTTGGGATTAGGATCTTGTCAAAGATCTCGTCTTTGTGTGTGTTTGAGGAGTTTCATGTTCTTGCCGTGCTTGGTGGGTTTCCTCCAAGTTCCCTGGTTGCTCTGTAAGACTGTAAGAGGGCTGACTGGTGTTTCCTAATAGTCTGCAGTGTGTGATTGTGTGTGTGAGTGTATCTGCTGGAGGGGTTTACACTCCAGTCAGGGTGTACCCCACATTGTGCCCTGAGTTCTGCGGCACCAACTTCATATATACAGCATATAATGCATTATACCACTTTTCCTTTTTTTTCTTGAGTGAAACCTTGAGTATCAGATGATATCCAGTATTATTTATATTAAATACTGCTACTGTACTTTAAGTACTTTAAAGACGTCTGTTTCTAAATACTAGATACTTAAACTCAGGATTTCATACTTATCTATTTGGGCAAAGAAGATTGCCATTTTTTTAATCAAAAGGAATTTCATAGCCTTTTCGTACATTGATGTGATAATAGAAATATTCTGCACCGGTGTGTTTTAATTGAAGCCCATTTCACTTGAGCTAGAAATGACAGATTGACCGCAGCAGTAAAACACAGCACAAGCCCATAAATCTCAGCACTGTGTTAATTAAAGAAAGTTTCTGTTGCCCTGTAAAGCTAAGTGTTAATATTCTAGAAAATGTCCCCATTCACAGATCGTTGTAACTTCATATGTTGGTTTAATGATGCAGAACTCATTGCTGCTGCGGTCACCCAGGAGCGGAGAGCTGGCTGTGCGCGGGACGGTGATTTCACCGTGGAAAGAGCTTTCACGCCTCTGTTCAGACAGCGTATAAAGAGACTCTCTGCTCCACCAACTTTACAGTGTAGCACTCTTCATGAACTCTCTCTCTCTCTCTCTCTCTCTCTCGCTCCTCCTTCCACACTTTAAACGAGCATTTCTCCACTGCATTTTCAAAGACACCATACCTGACCGAAACAGACCTTGAGGCTGTGGCTTGAGGTTTTTTACACTAACTGGATAGTAAAATCAGCAACTTTCTGTGACAGCACATTTAAGTTCCACATAGAACCAGTAACTGTTACTTACTGGTACTGAGAAAGTATTTCACTTAGTCAAACTTGGAATTTTTTCTACAGACTTGTGAAGACTTCCTGGGCACAGGGCAATGACTGGCTTGAACTTGATATGTAATGTGTTGTGTTT
This sequence comes from Platyallabes tihoni, assembly GCA_030068045.1. NCBI lineage: Eukaryota > Metazoa > Chordata > Actinopteri > Siluriformes > Clariidae > Platyallabes > Platyallabes tihoni. The sequence continues at coordinate 15,854,787 of JAQQZS010000018.1, read as the reverse complement.
GTGACTAATTACTGATTTTTATTATCCCCAATGATCAATCACTAATCTCCATTATTCCCAATGATCAATCATTAATCTCCATTATCCTCAATGATCGATAATTAATCCCCATTATTCTCAATGATCGATAATTAATCCCCATTATTCCCAATAAACAGTCACTAATCTGCTTTATTCCCAATCACTAATTTCCATCATTCCCAATGATCAATTACTAAATTTCATTATTTCCAAAGAACAGTCACTAATCACCATTATGTGCAATAATTAATCAATAATCACTATTATTCCCCAAGACCAATCCTTGATTTCCATTATTCCTAATGTTCAATCACTAATCTCCATTATTCCCAATGAACAATCACAAATCTCCATTATTCCCAATGAACAATAAGTAATCCCCATTATTCCCAATGAACAATAAGTAATCCCCATTATTCCCAATGAACAATAAGTAATCCCCATTATTCCCAATAAACAGTCACTAATCTGCATTATTTCCAAAATAACAATCATTATTTTCCATTATCCCCAGTGATCAATCACTGAATTTCATTATTTCCAAAGAACAGTCACTAATCACCATTATTAACAATAATTAATCAATAATTACCATTATTCCCCAAGACCAATCATTGATCTCCATTATTCCCAATGACCAATTACTAATCTCCATTATTCCCAATGATCAATCACTAATCTCCATTATTCCCAATAATCAATCACTAATCTTCATTATTCCCAATGAATAGTCACTAATCTGCATTATTCACAATAATCAATCATTAATCTCCATTATTCCCAATAATCAGTCACTGATATTTATAGTCACTGACTATCATAGCAACATGTCCGCTTTTACACCTAGACTTCAGATGTTAAGCAGATTTTTCATTTATTAGATTCAACATTTCAGTAAATTACTGTTGCCTGGTCATTTTGTGTGGCTCATTGTCATATACACACATAAACTAGCATCAACTGGCATGTTCCCTAGTGGTCCAGTGGCAAGCATACAGTGCTCTCACTGCAGCGACTGGAGCTCATATCTCGTTTAGTATATTGTATTGAAGTCATTTTTGCAACACTGTGTTAGGGGCATTTGTTCCAGGTTATCCCATGGCCTTGCAGTCAACGTTGTTCTGCCATAATTTCAGTCAATTTCAATTCTGCTTTTTAAAAACAACCTAATATCAATGCTGCCCTAATGTCTGTGACGTTGCCAAATTAACAACACCACTTGGACAACCAAAAATTTCCTGTGGTGAGCAGACTCACTGAATCACTGTCTACACCACTTTATCCGGTGTAAAGGATCACGGGGTCCTGGAGCCTATCCCAGGAGACTTAGGACATGAGGTGGGGTACACCCTAAACAGGGTGCCAATCCATCGCAGGCCACACATGCATACACAACACACACACACACACTACACTACCTAACCTGCATGTCTTTGGACTGTGGGAGGAAACCAGCGTACCCGGAGGAAACACATCAAGCATGGGGAGAACATGCAAACTCCATGCATGGTTGGGAATCGTACCCTCGACCCTGTCGGTGAAAACCATTAAACCACTATTCCCCAATCCACCAAATATGACCAAACTCAACACTCTAAATATTGGCACTAAATGTATAGTCTGATTACATGACGACATTTTTCCCCTTTCCTGCCCCCACTGCCGCTTGCTCTATCCATCTTGCTCATTAAGTGACTGCTAAAAGTGCACATATTGCCGGAAAAATCTTGGTGTTTGATACAGTCAGGGACTATAATGTAGCACTTTTCACTCTCCATAATGGGGAAATAATCTTTGCAAATGGCATAAAATAAGCATGAAAGAAGTGTTCCTAATCCATTAAGTGCATTTGACTACATAAACAGACATTGGAATAAGAGACATTAGAATAAGAGAACGTTAAAACTCTCTCTGTCACTCTGTCTCTCTTGCTGGCCCGTGGCTCAGATACACACTAGAGTGTGTAGTGCATTAGAGAGCGTGTGGAGCTGGTGTAATGTGATTTGTGTGCCTGGCCGGTGGTGCGCTCCCCTCAGCACCACCTCTGGTCTACTCAGTGTGGTCAGCTGATAGTTCTGCAAATGGACACGCTGAAAACTTCTATTTTCTGGATGGCTTTCCTGAAACGCTATCATTCCTCACACACGGCTTTCTGTTTTCATCTCTCTCTCTCTCTCTCTCTGCCTTTATCCAGTCTTGTACACTCCATCCTCTTTTCTCAGGTGTCTCAATTGAAAATGTGCAAGGAAAATTTGTTTCTCCGAATCCCGGAGCCGCTCGCTAACGGCACAGCATTAAATTACTGCTCGCCTCTAGTTGCCTAGAAGTGAGACCATATGAAATCTACTTCACTGTCATTTTAGGCAGTATTGTGTTGAATTACTGTTTTCTTTCTTTCGTCCTGTCTAAAAATAATGGACGTCGATACGGGCGGACGGTCAGGAAATAAGAAAGCAGGAACAATTACGCGAACGGTTCGACACAAACGTGCGCACAGGTCATTTTCTTGAGCCACGTGTGAAATCAGACCGCGCGCACTCGGGAGATTGTTCCAGAAATCAATAGCTTTTAAAGTCACACTCGATTCAGAGGCAAAAAGGAAAAATATTTCAAAGGCGCAGCAGCGGCACTTGTTTTTTTATTCCAAGTTTTTTTTTTTTTTTTTTTTTGGAAAGCATAATAAAATCAATGCTGTAATTTTAAATCGCAGCTCAAATTTTTTTATCATGATTATTATTTTTTTTAAATCTCTATCACACACACACACAGGCTAGAAACAGCAGGAACATCTCAAACATTTTGACATTGCATTGCATTAATCCATCACAGCCACTATTATTTATTGATAGCGCCACCTTGAGAGCTGCGGGATTTGAGATGCGAGGACTCGTGTCAGCAAGCACGCCCGTTCTCCGAGATCAGCTCCTCAGGGCCGCGCTGCCGACGAGCGCGAGATGCGGGCAGGGGTCTGAATCTGCCTGCTCAGCTCTTTCCTCTGTACCCATGACCTTTCTAAATGTCATTTTTTTCACGCAAGCTTATTGGCACTGTGAATAAATGATGAAATGCCGCTCGGCTGTGCGCGGATAAACTCTGCCGTGAATGTTTATTTATCCCTCTCTCTCCCCTTTCACAATGTTTCTCAGTTGACCCTGTCTTGGTGAGCTCTGTGTTTGCTCCTCGACACCGACACATCATCGCAGGGCACAAACATACTGCACACTCATTTGCATGCTATGGGAAATTTGGGAACGCCAATTAGTCTAATCTGCATGTCTTTGGACTGTGGGAGGAAACCGGAGAACCCGGAGGAAACCCACCAAGCACGGGGAGAACATGCGAACTTCATTCTCAAAGGCGGGAAATCAAAACATTTAAAAAAAGACATGCTAAAATATGAAATAAATAGATGTTAAACCTCACTTAACCTGGTAAACTCGCTTTGCATATTACATGCTTTATAATTTCATATACTGTATTATGGTACGTTTTTTTCTTTTTCTCATAGAAGAGATGATTACGAATTACAGTTCATTAACGCCAACTGCTGTATACTGTAATACACTAAGACCTGTCAGTCATCAGAAATATTCAACAGCTCGTTTTTTTTTTTCCAGAATAAAAAATAAAACAAGAAACGTATAAAGAATAACAAGCTTCAATTATCTCATCTAAAAATATTCAGGTCAGTCACCATAGTCTTAAAAGGTGTGCTAAAGAGTTACAGTAGCGCGGCTTCACGTCTTCACGTCTTTACACCGTGTGCCCTCGTGATTAGTTAAATATCAAGTAGTAGGTTTCAGAGATTAATGAAATTGACAGTGTTATAAAAATGTCCTTGTGTGCATGCGTGTGTGTGTGTGTGTAAGTGCCTTCAGCAGCTGCTTGATTTTCTCTTGATCCCATGCTCACCCCCTGACTTTACCTGGTTACATTCTGATTAACAATATTACAGTCGTCCCACTGACTCAGTCAGTTTTCATTTGTGTCAATTTGTGCTCTGAGCTTATTTTACATTTTCTTTAAAGAAAAAAAAAAGTAGAAAATTCTGGGTTTGGCTTTGAATGCACACAAGTGGTCCTCTGCATCACCAGAATGCTAAGTATGGCGACTAAAGCCTCAGAACAGCAGCCTTGTGTTTGTGTGTGTGTGGGGTTCTTCAGTATGGGGAAGGAGGAAATTGAGCGCCGGCCCGGTCTAATAGGAGGGAAAGTTCCAGAAAAAAAGAATGGAGTTCAAATTTAACATGGATGGAAATTGATCTTATTACCGTGTGCTCCGACTGCTCCTCTCTCAACAGAGATGCAGAGAGAGAGAGAGAGAGGAAAGCCGGAAGGTCTACAAGGCAGACACACGAGTTTGTGTGCATGAGTGTTTGTGCTCAGAGAGAGGGGAATATAAATGGAAATAGGAGAAAGGCAAAGACTAAACAAAAGCAAGAAGAAGAAGAAGGAAATGGAAGTGAGAGAAGGAGGAAGATGGTGAAAGTGAGCTAGAGAGAAATGGCTTTGATTAGAGATTATGGGATGTCACTGGGCTTTTTGGCCTTTCCACAAAGACAGTCCTGTTCTATCAGAGTCTGTACAGAGGAAGAGAGAGAGAGCGAGAGAGAGAGTGTCTATGTACCTAAGAATGATGTGGAGTTCAATGTGTTGCTGTGGTATAATAGGAAGGTGGATGCTTTTATAGGAATAATTCACTAAATAATAATTATTTGATCATTCTGATAATCACATTTAGGGTTTTAGCTTTACAACACTACACTACATCACTTATACAGTAAGTTTTGTATAACAGAAAAACTGATCAGAAAGTATTCATTAGAAAAATTACTTAAAATCAGAAATTACTAAATATATCCAGCACATCTAGGATCTTTCCCACTGTACCTGCTGCTATTTATTACTATTTTTTTGGATTTTTCCCCGATTTCCTCCCTAATTTAGTCGTGTCCAATTCCTCCCCGTCACTAGGGGGCTCCTACATTAAGCTACTAATACCATTCAGTCAGGACGGCCGAAGACTATCAAGTGTTTCCTCCAACCCACATGACGCCAGCCGACCGCATCTTTTCGATCTGCAAACTCACGCACCGTAACACACTCGGAGGATAGCGCTATCCACTCTTTCCGCTTGCGTGAGCACACGGACGCCCCTGATTGGCTGTAGAGCCGTGATTAATGTAGGAGCACTTAGTACCTCTCATCCCTCCCCACTGAGAGAGCTCGGCCAATCAACTCTCTCGACCTCCGGCTGCGAGAGGTTACAGCATCACCCGACAATCTAACTCGCGCTTTACCACTGCGCCACTCGGCTCAACTTTTATCATTTCTATTCTGTCTTCATTTTCGCTTACTTTTAGATACGCTTCTATCCTACTTCACAGTTTCACATAAATGAATTTCACACTTCACACACTACTTTGTACAGGAATTAAATTGCTCTCTCTTTCTCTCTCTCTCTTTCTCTTTGTCTCAGAACCCATGCACGGGCCTCGGCAGCTCAAGGTGGTGGACATCAAGGCCAGACAGGTGACCCTGCGATGGGAGTCATTCGGCTACAACGTGACACGCTGCCACAACTACAGTCTGACAGTGGAGTACACCGCCCGCGGGACCGCAAAAGACGAGACCCGGGAAGAGGTGTCGTACGACGGCAAGAACTCCGCCCCTCAGCACACCATCCACAACCTGACGCCGTTCACCAACCTGAGCGTCAAACTGGTGCTGCGCAACCGGGAAGGTGTTAAGGAGAGCACCGAGATCCACGTCCAGACCGACGAGGACGGTGAGACACATGCAAAGCCGTTTTGAAAAGCATGTAGCATCGATGCAAGGCAGTATTTAGACCTGAAATTACAAATAATATAACATAAAAATAAATAAATAAAGGCTGGCAAATACAGGCATTTTATATAAAACCTTGTTTAACTGAGTGAATTAAATCTTGCCTTGAATTAAAAAAATCCTGTTTAGTATTTGAAAGTTTGCTTCCTACTGTGATTTTTTTCTTCCTAATTGAATTTACGATTAAAATTATATGGACAGGTGGTTAGTCGTGCCAACACGTTTTATCATGTCATTGTTGTGAACAGAAATTCTTTTCTACATGTGATTTATTAGAATAACTGCCTCAAGGCATTTAATTATATAAAAAAAAAAATCCCCTGCAGAGATTACAGAAGAAATAATTCCTACAGTATGTGAAGACGTTTCATCATGATAAATGTGTTTTTTTTTTTCATTTAGAGATTTCTTTCTTTCTGAACATCAAAATGAGCACACAGACATGTGCACACACAAACTTTAACAACACATGCACTTTGAAGGCTGAGTGTAATCAGACATAAAATTATGACACCCTGTATCTTACCACATGGACATTACATAATGTAGGGTCAATGAAGATTATGATTAGAGACTGCCTTACGAAATTATTATTATTATTATTATTATTTAATAACTGAACGTTTTATGATGTCGTTTTGTGTCAGTGCCGGGCGAGGTTCCTCTGGACTCCATCCAGGCCAGCGTGTACGAAGAGAAGATCATCCTCAAATGGAGAGAGCCTGCACACACCTATGGAGTCATCACCCAATATGAGGTAGAGGCTAATTAGATCATCTCAGTGATCCTAGTGCAACACTTATAACACTGCAGGTATTTGAAGTTAGGATTCCTCAGAAAGAATGCTACCTCTTATTTCATCTTCACATTCTTCACAGCAGGGTTTCCGTTATTTTTATTATTATTTTTTTTTTTTTTTATTTTTTTTTTTTTGCTATTGCTATTAGTAGCAGGGATATCAAGCTGATAAAATTTTACGAAGGCTACAGTTCTGTAAAATTGCTTGCCTAAAAATGCCTGGATAACATGACTGAATGGTGACACTGGTTAGGTTTTTATGTTTAGGCAGCTCGTGTTACCACATCTGTTTTACATAAATCTGATACATGAAGAATAAATTTATTGTTGTCTGTGCATTCATTTACAAGCACATCACAAATCTGTAAACACATTCTTTGTAAATACGTAGCTCTTGCCTTTCAGCTGTCTCTGATCCAATGAGTCGTCTTCATTTAAATAATTTGGACCACAACAGAAAATCTGCTATAGCAGCAAACTAGAGTCGCCAAAGATGTGGGAAGTTGAGGGTGGTGAGAGCGATGCAGCACCAAAAACTTCTCTCAACTGCAAGTGCTGCTAAAATCTGGAAAAACAAACAGTATTTTAAACATGTCAGATGCAATACTCCACTTATAACAAAGCGCCTATAACACAAATGAGGCGTTATTATACAAACGATAAGGCATTAGAATTAATGTGTTAATACAGTATAAACCTGTTATTTATGTTGCAATTGCTGTCAATTCGTAATGAAAGCAGACATCAGCGATGTCCATACTGTAAGTAACATACTGTAACATACAATTCTTACTCCATAGGGTTTAATATGATGTCGGCCCACCCTTTGCAGCTAAAACAGCTTGAACTCATCTGGGACGGCTTTCTACAAGGTTTAGGAGTGTGTTTATGGGAATTTTGGACCATTCTTCTGGAATTCTTCTTGTGAGGTCAGACATACAGTAGATGTTGGACAGAAAGGCCAGTACCTGCTCCAATTCATTCCACAGGTGTTCTATCAGGTTGAGATAAGGACTCTGTGCAGGCCAGTTTCACACCAAACCCTCTCATCCACGTCTTTATAGACAGTGCTGTATGCTATGGTGCGCAGTCCTGTTGGAGCAGGAAGGGGCCGTCCCCAAACTGGCCCCACCAAGTTGGGAGCATGAAATTATCCACAATGTCTTGGTATGGTGAACCATTAAGAGTTCCATTCACTGGAACTAATGGGCTGAGATCAATGAGAAAACAACACCATGCCAGTTCCAACATGACATGAAACCTTGTAGAAAGCCTTTAATCGACATGATTAAAGAATGTTGTTAATGAGTGTTAATTTATTGTGCCATTTAAATAAACAGGACTTAAATGTCCCATAGAAGCATGGCATTCCTATCTGAAGAGCTTCTAAGGATCTTTACACAGGAGGGTATTCACAGTAAACAGTTTGAGTTAAACAAATTGAGTTTGCTAATTCCTTCAATACTGATGAATAATACGGGCCCATAACAATATGGTAATAATGAATTTGAAGAGAATCATTTGTGATTGTCATCTACACATATTTTATGTTAAAAATCAATAGTTTGGGGGAAAATCCTAGCATCATTAAAAGTCACAGTTAAAAGCTACATCAAGCATCCTCACTTCCCCGCATCCTTGAGACTCATTCCATAGGTTTATTGACTATGTTGCAGTATTTTTTTTTAATTTGGTTTGGACTACTGAAATGCATATCAGACAGCAGCTACCACTTCATGACCTCTGATACAGCATTTATTACAGACCATATCCATTATTTATTAAAGTGTACCCATGATGAAGAATCTGAGAGAATTGCAGGTAGAAATATCAAACTGTTGAAGTGGTAACCATTAATGATTCATGACAAGACCTATCTCCAGAGTGTGTGTGTGGGTTTAACATGCCAGTCCAACTCTAATACCAGCATGTATCTTGGGATTGCAAGCTAGAGATAATCCATCAATTTAAAGCAATCTCGATGATTTTTTTTAATATGGCTACAATATATATGGCTTTTTGTGTTTGTGTGTCACCCCCCCCCACCCCCCCTAGATGTCTTCACAGAATTGACCCGAAACATATTTTGTCTGAATTCTAGAGAAGCAGTAAAACTTGACGTTAACTCCAGCCTTTGATTTGACAATATCAAAGAGTTCAAGCTGAGATTCTTCTGACAAGCAGTGATATCAAAAACAGATTCTGAAGCTCTGGCCAATCTTTCAGACAACCCCGTCTCTCTCTCTCTAGCCGTCCCTCTATCTCTCCTCTTTCTTCCCCTCTGTTTGGTTTTCATTCTCACGAAATATCGCCAGAGACGGAAGCTTTTTTTCCCCCCACTGACGAACACATCTTCCCTCCGCTGCCATGTCCTGACACGCAGAACACAGCTAAGGCTTTCTTTAATTCACGCTTGCACGTAAAACCCCATTTACCGGCTATTAATCTGCTATCGGCAATTACAAGTATCGGCACCTCCCTTTAGGAGGCGAGCCAAAGAACGAAAGGCTGCTACCAGCATCAAGGTCATCAAGAACCACTAATCAAGAGAGGTGATTTCATATCTGCACATTAAACGCTAAAAAAGATTGCGTGGGAAGGAAAGAAAGAACGAAGCTCATACACTGTAATTTAAAAAGACGATACGTCTTCGAATTCCAGTCAGACAACTGAATTCCTTTTCCTTTTCTTAATAACTCACTACCATTAAAAAGCACGAGGCCTTGGATCATTTCAGATATAGTACTGCATATTAATTGGACATAACCACACTCATAAACACACATTTTGGATTACGGAGGAGAAAAAGCAGAGTGTATAGAATGTAAATGCATTTGTATTGCAAGGATGAAAATACTCGAATAGACTTTTCAGCGTAGTGGAAAAAAAAGAACGATTTAAAGGAAAAGCTCATGTCCTTGTGTGATTTCTCATTTTACGTTTCTTGAAAAAAAAAGTTCTGAAGAACATTTTGAAACTGAGTGTTTTCTTAAAGTGGCCATGGAGCACTGCAACAGTCTCGTGTGCATTTAAAAATGAGCACAGTTAAAATGTTGAGCTGTTCTCACTGCTCTCTGAGACTGCTTAAGTTTTATAGATGTTCCCTTCAAAGCTACAACAGCTACATGCAGCAGAGGCTCCTGCACTGTAGCTTACAGTGATATACAGGGCTGCCTTTTGAAGGAGACGACACATCTCTGGCTAATGGGGAAAGAACAAGCGATGTAAAAGACGCATTTAGTGTTATTTTGGTTTCGTGCCGACTTTTATGTTTGCGCTGTAAAATGATCAAATCGAAGATTTGTAGAAAACAAAAATACAAGTGTTTTATATTTCTATACAATTAAAACTGAATTGAAATTAATTCAGCAAGTGGAACCCCTGATCCTTGAAAACTGCCGGATAATTTAACTTGTGCAAGAGACGCATTTGTCGGTGGAAGCTGTTTAAACAATCATTCATGAACACAACTTGCACATTATAGGACCTCGTCTGGGAGTTACTGTATTTCCACATTCCTATATAGTCCTGACCTTGGTCCGAGCCGTTTCCACATGTTTGGCCCCTTAAAGGAGTTCTTGGGAGGCCATAGTTTTAGACATGAAGCAGGTAGTCCAATTGTGGCTCTGGCATGCTGAGAAAACCTTCTACCTTAATGGTATCCAAGCACTAATATATGTGCATTAGTGTAGCAGGGGATTATATAGGGAAGTAGAGGTTTTTTTATACTCCTACAGTATAACTATGTTCTGTTATTCTGTGCAATAAAAGGTCCCGGTTTGACCCAAACACCCTTTGTATATAAGTGCAGATCAGAATTAGTTAAATTATTTTCAACAATTGACAGTCTAAGACGTGAGGTTGAATCAAGAATCAAAAACATACACAAGTCAGGAAAGGCGCCAACAGTATATCATACGCCAAACTAATAATCAGGGTCGGAAACTCAAATACCAAGAGCAAACCAGGAGGTGGAATTAATGTCAGATTAGGGCTGAAATACTCCCCACTGAGCTAAGGATCAGAGTCTCTTCAAATAGGTGCTGTCTGATCAAAAAAGGTGTTGCGAGTTTTAGTAATCAAGAGAACTTGACTGGAAAAGCGAGTTCATGTACTGTAGTTCCTGCCTTCCATTGTTTGCAGGCTGCATAACAGTCTGGGAAAATGTGTTCTTGATGATGGACACAGTGAATATGTGACACTACAGTAGGTTACTCTTATGAGTGATGAAGTTACATCTTCAAAACTGCAAACTTTATAACAAGTTTAATTTAACCTTAAATTAAAATTCAATACTGTATAATAAAATATACAGTATTCACTTGGTCTCCGTGGTGTGAGTTAGCATTCCCTGCTAACAAACTTCTTTCTTGTTATTTAACATTGACAGGCATCTAGTAAATTGCATCACCACCACCTGTAGGTCTCACTCACCCTCATCTTCCTGGCCTTTTAAAGACGATTTTTTTGGTCCAGTCTTTCTTTAAAAAAAAAAAAAAAACATTAAATGCTTCCTTCCCTGATATTGTCTTGTTTTGCTCTCTGTCTCGAACTCTTCATGTGTTTTCATCCGACACTTCCACACACTCTATCTTCTCAACATATTTCCCCTTAGAACTGCTCTGCTCCTTTTGTTGGCCTTCCGTAAGTTGCATCACTGACACCTATGGATCGCCCTCTCTTTTAGCTTCTATGTCTTTAAAAGCCAACTTTCCTGTGCAGCCTTCCTTAAAAAACATTAATTGTGATCAGTGACTCCCATTGTCCCCAATATTAGTGACTCGCAACTAGGTTTTTTTTAAATTATTATTATTATTATTATTATTGTGATGTCATATAAGAAAATACCCCTCCTTTTGCTTGTTGCTCAGCTCTGCTGTTCTGTCGATAGGTGTGGCTCAGCCGTAGTTCATTTACATAGACACTGAAATGGCACATGTGGAGAAGGAGTGAAATAAAAGTCTTGTAGTTTGGACAAAATGTACAGTATTACCTGAGGTAGTATTTCAGCTGGAGCATTAAGACACAAACTCTGAGAGTCTTTGAGGTCTGACGTGTATCTTAACTGTTAAAGCAATAGTAAAATATGGGACCTTTAAAGGTGAAAAAGTGCTACTTGGTATGCTGATGATGCTGTGAGTAATCATGTCCATCTGACATCACAGTCTGAGCTCATGGCTCCAAGTAGGCGTTCTGATATTGAAAAAGTTTTTTAATACAGCGTTATACTGTACTGTAAAGTTAGCTCGTATTTGTAGTGTAAATATTTCTGGAGGATGATAACAACATTAACATTTTTATTATAAATAACAATTCTGCTGACACATGCTAGGGTTATTCTTAACTCTTTTTTTATTTTATTTTATTATTATTATTATTTTTGTATGCTAGGATTTTTATCCTTGCAGTATTATCTCACTGAGTAGAATTGAATGTTGATTCTTAATTAATGCAAAAAATAGTTTTTCGCATATATTACTGTATGTGTAGCTGAAGTTCATAAACCTTCTATCTGCGTGTCCTCAGATCTCATATAAAGCTGTGAGCTCATTCGACCCAGTGCTGGACCTCTCCAACCAGAGTGGCAAGGTGATCAAACTGGGGAACGAGACGAGTCACGTGTTCCTGGGTCTCTATCCAGGCTCGACGTACTCCTTCACCCTGAGAGCCAGCACGGCTAAAGGCTACGGCCCCCCGGCTATCACTCAAGCCACCACTAAAATCTCAGGTCTGTAGCAGGGACTCTTCATGATGCAATCACACACAGCTATATACTGTAAATGGCTTCATTTCCATAATGCACACATTACACCATTTAACCTGATTACTTGTGTTTGGGATGTAGCGTGCTACATAGGACAGTCCATTTTATTAACTTTTTCCACACTGCATTGTGTTTATCTCTCAGGAGAAAACGAGGGTCTTTAGATGTTTAGCCGCGTGCCAATCTCTCCACCTGTTTGTCCGCCTGTCACTTTATCTGTCCGTACCAGTTTGTGCTTTATCTGTACAGAGCATATGAGCGCCTCAAAGGCAGGGGGATTGTAGAGTGATTTCTTTACCTGGAGTAAAGCAGTGTTAAAGCTTTGGCATCTAAGATATGGTGTTTCTGTCTGTCCAATTGTCCTTCATACTCTCCTTTGTGCTGTGTGTGTGTGTGTGTGTGTGTGTGTGTGTGTGTGTGTGTGTTTTGTGTGTAGCTCCTTCCATGCCAACGTACGATCAGGAGACGTCTCTGAACCAGACTGACAGCACGGTTACTGTCCTCCTCAAACCTGCCCAGAGCAGAGGAGCACCAGTGAGGTAAGATTCTGACATTTTCACAGACCCAAGGCAGTAGTTTAAGGACGTTTTTTCGTTCCTACAGTAAACCTAATTAGGTAATTTCCTATGGGTCAGAACTGATTAAGAAGCTTAACACACATCAGATGATCCTTCTCTCCACAGAGATAGCAGGAGAAATCAGGACGTTATTTTCTAGAATAAGGACATATCTTAATTCAAGTAAGGGAACAATTACATTTTATAAAGGAACGCTCAGTCAATAAATGGGACTTTTACAGTTATTAAGGCTGTTTAATGTTTATTACAGATTATTGTATCAGATTAGTGATCGCGAGTTAAAGAGTCACACTGATTGTGTTCACAGTAATTGGTAGGTCATGTGAAGTTCAATACATCGATTATGTGCTTGGAGTTGTCTCCTGCATCGACGTCTTGTTGCTCCGTTGTCCCCGGTCCAATCCTCTGATCGTGTAATCAGAGTTTCTGTGGGTTTCATCCAGTTTCATCCCTCCCCCCAAAAACATGCCAGGCAAATTGGCCCTAGATGTACCTCAGTGTGCAGTGATTTATCATCATCTGGCATGTATCATATAGTTATAATAATAATTGCATTGCAGCAGTACAGTGACTTAGTGGTTAGCACGGTCACCCTGTTGACTGCAGGGTTCTATGTTGACATGTTAACTGGCCATAGTGTGTGTGTGTGTGTGTGTGTGTGTGTGTGTGCCAGACAATGCCAAAACAAAATTTTGTACTCAAGTAAAAGTACTTTTACTTCAGTGAAATTTTATTGAAGTACAAGTAAAGTTACTTCAGTAAAATTCAGTAAAAAGTTGAAATTTTACTGAAGTACAAGTAAAGTTACCAGTCTAAAAATCTACTCAAGTAAAAGTAAAAAGTCTTCTTCTATACCGCTTTATCCTGTGATCAGGGTCGCGGGGGGCCTGGAGCCTATCCCAGGAGGCTTTCGGGCAC
>JAQQZS010000018.1:15825211-15837133 GCA_030068045.1 Platyallabes tihoni | reverse complement strand
TGGAAAAGACGTTATTTTAATATAGTCAGTCGTGAACTAAATTGGGCCGGTCTAAGGCTTGAAACTCCAGGGCTGAAAAGGAGTCCCACTCCGGCCCTGTGTACAGATACAGTACGTAACAGGAGTTCCTTTTGGATGTGGATGTTGTGCAAACACTATTTATATATTTAACCAAACCATGGCTTAGCAGAAAGTTTAAGATTAAAATGTCTCAAACTTCAAAAACTGATCACATTGTGTGATCACTACAGTTCATTTGTCCTCTTTTCTCTTCCTTTCACTATTCCTCCTTTTTTTTTTTGTATTATTTATTCTCCGCTATTTTTAGCTCTTGATTCTTCTTTGTCCTCTTCTTTTAAATTTCTTTTTTTTCTTATTTAATCTTTCACTTTGGGCTCTTCATGGTTCTCTTTTTAAATTATCTGTTTATTCTCCTACTTGACTTCTCCTCTCTTCTTTTTTTTCTGAATCTTCTATTACTCTCTTTTTATTTACTCTCTCAATTTGGCCTATTCTTGCTTCTTCTGTGATCTTTACCTCTTCTCTTTTGTATTCATTTTTCATTTTTGTCTCTTTCTCTTCCTTTCGCTTGTCTCTTATTTTTTCTCTAATGATTTTTGCCCTTTGTATATCTTTATATATATTTTATTTTTTTCAATTCTTGTCCCTTTCGATAATTTTCTTGCTTTTCTTTTCTCTCCTCTTCTATTGCTCTATTTCTTTTTCCCATCTATTTTCTTTTTCTCCTGCCCTCTGGGCTTCGTTTTCTTGCCTTTCCTATATTTCCTTTTATTATTCCCAGCTTTCATCTTGGGATCAGTATTGTACACTATGCAGAGGAATGGACATAGACATAATCAGTTTGGATTAGAGATCAGCTACGGCACCATCACGTCACGTGAGCAAAGTAAACACATTAATCAGCGAGTGTGAAAAGACCAGGATGAGACTAATGCTGAAATACCACGCATGATGGTTTAGCTTAGGTGATCACCTTTCACCTGAAACTGGACTGGAATCGTTAAATCTTTAAATCTTGCTTTCTTGACTTAGAGGTTTGCGAATACAACACCAGTTTTCAGATTCAGATCTTTAGATGATAGAAAATATCAGAATTTGATCTTCTGATCCTCTGATCGACCTCGAGTGCTTTATTATGTGGCTTTATTATATGTCCCTGTGTGCATACTATAGGTTGACTTTGGTATATATGAGTGTGTCTGGGTGTATTTCTGTGTCTCTGTAACTACAGTCTAGCCACAGGGAGAGAGAGAGAGAGAGAGAGAGAAGGCTGTGAGCTCCGTGCCTTTGAAGACAGCTCGGTGTCTTTACCTTTTGAAGAAGTTTCTGGATGGCACCTTTCACTCTCTTCCACCCGGGTTCACCGAGCTTTAGATTTTGGCCACACTTAAAAATTCAACACAAGTGCTGACGTGCAAGCCAAACAGATCCTGAGCTAAACCGGAAAGATAGAGCCTTGACACTTGGGTAATCTATACGTCTGGAATGCGTAGTTTAAACATTCCATGCTTAAAGCAAATAAACTATGATCACATGTACAGGAATTACAGAGCTTTACAGAGGGTGTTATTACCCCCTGATTTACAGCTGTGCTGTTGATTTGTGAGAATAACCACAGTATATATGTGTCTGTGCTATTTTTTTCTTCTCAGCACCGAAGCAGTTTGAGATGATAAAGCAATCATCCTCGTGCTGATTGGATTTGTGAGAAACATCACACCAAATACTCGCCGTTTCTAAAGCAGCTGTCTGCCGGCGAGTGGAAAAAAAGCAAACGAAATCAAAGAGAAACTCGCTGTTAGAGGAGCAGGAAGGTGCAGATAAGGTGGAGAGCGGATGGAATTCCAAGCAGCAGGTGAACGCGGGGGAATCGGGAATCTCGTGTCAATCGCGCACGTTTCCGCTCGCAGTCTTCCTCCGCCGGGATTCACCCGAGAGCGCAGGAGTCATTTTAATATTCATGCCATTAGTAATCAGAAAACATTAACACATGCACACGGAGATAAATTTCCCTCGGCTCTAGTTGGCCGTGACAACTAATCTCAGACACACACACACACACACACACACACACACTTAAACACAAACTCATGAATTTTCTCTCTCCATCTCACACACGACACACATATGGAACATGATGGAGCACTCATGACCAGAGGGAGCAGAGTGTGTTTGCTGTGATGCTTGTTTAAGAGGATTAGCCATGTCGTACGGCGTTGTCAGGAACGGTCCGGCAACGGGCCAGAAGACGCCTCCACCACTCCGCCACGCTGCCACAGACAAAAGAGCGATCGGAGACGCTCCACATGATCATCCACGCTTTCCTCAGTTTTAAGACCTTTGCTGATCAGTCATCGTCAGCCCAGGGCGAGAGAGGCAAGATGAGCCGTGCTGATAACTCACACACACACAAACACAAACACACACACTGACATGCACACAGATAAGTGGAAAGTGTAATCGAGCGTCTGTAGCCGGGAATCAGCAGGACACGGCTCTCACGCTGGATCTGTTTATGTAATTGATTCAGCTGAGAGCTTAAGCTTGTCAATGCCTATCAAACCTCTCTTCTCTTCTCATCTCATCTCATCTCTTCTCTTCTCATCTCTTCTCCTAACTAAACTTCTCTTCTATTCTCTTATCTTCACCTCTCTCGTCATCTCTTCTCCTTTTTTTCTCTCACAGTATCTTCTCCTCTCCCCTTTTCCATTCACTTCTCTTCTCCTCTCTTATCTTCACTTCTCTTTTCCATTTTTCTCCATTCTTCTCTTCTTCTCTCTCTTCTATTTACTTTTCTCCTGTCTTCTGTTCATTTTTTCTTATCTTATCTTCACCTCTCTTCTCTTCTCCTTTCTTCTCTGCTCTTCTGTTAATCATGATTCTCTTTTCTTTTCTTCTTTTGTCTTCTCTTCCTCCAGTTTTGTCATTTCTTTTTTACTCCCACTACCTCTTATCTTCACTTATCTCATTTTAAATTCTCATCCCCTCTCTTCCCTTTTCTTCTTTTCTTTTCTACTTTCCTCCTGTCTTATTTTCACTTATCTTGTCTTCTCTCTTTTCTCTTTCTTTCTTTCCCTATTTTACCTCTACTTATTTTTGCTGTACTTACTTCTACATTCTTTTCTCCTTCCTCTTGTATCTTATTCCTTTCTTCTCTTTTCTTCCATCCCCTCCCTATTTAGTTTCTTCTTATTTTTGCTCTTCTTATATCTACATTCTTTGTCTCATCTCTGTTTTATTCTGATCCCTTTCCTTTCCCCTCTCTTGCCTTAGTCTTCTCTTTGCACCTCTTCTTATCGTGAGAGCAGTGACGGTGCTGCCAGGTAAGGATGGCACCAGTGCTGCAAGATTTCTCTCTCCAACTTTCCTGACTGGGTTTGCAGTTCATTTAGAATTTGTAGATCTTTTTCTCTCAGAAATATGGATTGGGTTGTTTTTCATGCTGAAGTCAAGCTGTCTTAATGTTCCATCTGGCTTACCTGGATGTGACCATACAGTACGTACACTTCAGTATGGACGCGTTTCAGCGTTGCGTAGGCTGATTCACAGTCTAATCAGTTTTGTTCTTTGGTTTTTCTATACCGAGAATGCCTTTACATTTTAATTGAACTCTGACAAAGAAAATATAAAATTTGCAGTGTGTGATTTTGCAAGCTATTATGCCATCTGTTTCCTGTTGTTCCAGTGAGAGATTTCAGATTAAAGCACAGCGATGATCTCTGCTTGTGCACATCCCTTCGCTCGTCGCTTTTAAATTGCACCTGGGAGAGACCGACGTGACTAGAGCGTCTCACCGAGCGAGAGGAAGAGAGTGTCAGCGAGAGGTTTATAGTATAGCAGGATAAAGCTCTGGAAGTGTTAGTACTTTTAAAAACTCCCTAAGGAAACGTCGAGAATGCAAGAGGGTGAGTGGAGAGGCAGTAAAGGTAGGAGGCCTGTGTCTCAGCATGGCTCTTAAATCAGGCAGATATAGAGCCTAGAGCTACACAAAGTGCCTGTTTGAATGCCCAGGTGCACAGCTCAGAGAGACGATTAGCGTGAACACGGGAGAGAGAGGAACAGGGACGGAGGCGAGGTCTGATTTAGATGCTTCCTTTCCGCGCAGGTACACACTCTATCTCCGTGTCTGTCTGCTCTCACACCAGCAGGCAGTAAATCAGGCTCTCAGGTCACTCTCCAGTCGATGCCAAGTCAATCTGGTGTAATTGGCGAGCATGGCTTTTGGTTGCTGGCGAGATGGAATGGGCCTAATTGGTCACGGAGCTACGGAACACATGCTGCCTTCCACACAGCCCCTGCTTCGCTCCTTCTCGCTTTCTGTCCCTGCTCCCATAAGCACCCCGTCTTATTTTCTCTTAGCTCTCGGCAGTTTTCCTGCCTATTGTTAGTTCAAGCTTTGATGACGCCGTAGACGTTTGTTGCCGTGAGCTACTGTAAGAAAGCAAGCTCTCTGGGTAGAAGTACCTAGGGACCTTTAAAACAAATTCCAAGTAAGAAGTGATTATTTTCTCCGTCCTCATTAGATCTCAATTATCTTCCCATCTTCTGTAATATTTTAAAAAAATAATAATAATTTTTTTTACCCCAACAGAAGTTATTATGAGCAGGTGCTTTTTCTGGCCCGTTCCTTCCTCTCGCTCTTTCCCCAGACGCGGGAGCGGTGTGTCAGCTCTCTCCACAGTCAGAGGTTTTAATCAATTAGTCATAGGGCCGCAGGGAGACATCATGTCAAGCTCGAGCAAGGGAGCGACAGGTTAGAGAGTGCGAGAGCGTATTTCTTCCTCTCCGGTACCGCTTGGCCCTCGGCCACCACGGGAAGAACCGCAGAAGCGCTCTTCACTTCCTCCGAGGATTAGCTGATGTCATCAGCCCAGACGTGGCACGTCAAACCCAATCATATTTTTTTTTCCTAGCTGTTCCTAGCGCACCAGAGCATATGGTGCATGTTTATGATCATACTTAGTGCCTTAAGCCTCGCATGTTAGGAATAACTATCATTTAAGAGCATACTTTACAGTCCTAGCACTACACAAACAGCGCTGCTGCCAATTTAACATGTAACGCTCCGGAACGCCCGGTTCCTCACACATCCTTTCACGTTTGTCACTGTTTATTTTCTGTAATGTTGTCTTCTTTTGGGTGGGTTCATGTCATGCTGAATTAGGCAAATAGCTGGATGATTGGATGGTGTCACTCTGTCTGCAGCGAAGGGTCTGAGGCGTGTGTCAGAGCTGGTCAGACAAGCAAGCACATCATCAGTATGCATTAGTAAGTTTGTTTTTCTTCTAATACTAGATAGAGTTGGGTTCAGTCTAGCTGCAAGGCAAATCAGTTTTCTAATCTTGTACTTGATTTTCTTTCTAAAACAACACACTTCCTTGTGTTTTAATCCTTATTTCTTTATTTGGGTACAATATATTATAAATTTATAATAAATGATTTGAAAAATTACAGAAATAAATATAAAAACATATTTTGCGTGCTTGCTGCCTAGAACGGATTTAGCTGTAATTTAGTGAAGCGTTCCTCGAAATCCTAAAATGTCTTTGGATTATTAATATTCACCCTGGATATTTGAAACTTAAAAAAAATAATAAAAAAATAATAATACATTGTGCTCATTAGTCTTTATCCTTTAATCAGCATATGGTGCATGTGTGATGTTGTGTGTGAGAGCATGGGGTGTCCATCTTGCACGCATGGATCTTCATACCCGATGCCTATCTCCATTTTGCTTCAGGGCTTCGAAAGGGGGTCCTATCCATAACCCTCCATTCATTCGTGACAACAGGCATACCTACAGTACCACTACATCATATGCACAGAGACCTTTCGCTTTTATACGGAACATTAAGTGATCTTAATAAAAAAAACGGGTAAACCCGGGATCAGTTTCTATAGTAACAGAGGGAACATGAGGAAGATTTCTTGGGTCGAGATACGGAAATGGTTTCCAATTGATTGATATTGAGTCAGACAAGCTTTTATGGAGAAGTTCAGCATTTATCAAGACACCAGCCAGGATTCCACCTGAGAAGTATTTGTAGCATTTGGATGTTTAAAATGTTGGTTGTAAGATCATAATTACTTGCCTCTTATTATACAGATGCTGTCATTATTTGAATTTATGGTTAGATTGGAAAAAAAGAAAAGACAAGCCTTGGTCTAATCTGGATGTCTTGCTGCTCTGTGATCCCTAACAACAGGTTTCATTTAAACAGAACTAGGGATGTTTAGTGTTATTTTATGTTTAGTCTCCATCAGACTGAATATGAATATAAGTACGGTATGTAGTAAGGATATTGATACTGATAACAAAATGAGTAATCTACTGTACCATATAGTATAAAGCAATCAGGGGCAATTTGGAACTACATCATCTTCAACACAGATTGAGACACCTAGAGTCGGATAAGTGAGTGCGAAGATTAACAGTGGGTGCAAGATGCCATTAATTGTAGACCTGAGACATGTCCCAGTGTCCAGTGCTCAATTCTGGCTAAACTGAAGTGCACTCATACCCCTTCATGCTCGCTGCTCATGAATACATTCGTGCTTTCACAATTTGAGAAATTTTTAGTGAAGATACATATACAGTAATAGGCAAAAATCTGATTTTTTTTTTTTCAGCCAGAATTCCTTTCTAATTCTAATGAAGTAGTTTTGAGAAATAGTTCTCCAGGGTTCCTGAAGGACTTCAATTGGTTCTCGTTTTGGACAAGCTTTTAGCTTGTGTTTTTCAGCCCGGTCCCTATATCTGAGCAGTATCGGAGAAATTTTTTTGTTTTTAAAGCCACCTAGTGATCTATGAATCATTCAAGCATAAAAAATATCTAAGTCAATGAAAAACAGGTGGAGATGATGATATCTGTAGACAATCAGGCCGGTGATGCTGAATGCTTAACAGACAAGAGGGGAAATGAGGTTGCTGCTGAGGTTGTTACATAAACAACCATTTTTTATTGTATATTTAAGGCTTCACAATGAAGCATTTGTTTCAATTTCTTACATCTACATCATTTAATTTCATTTATACAAAGAAATCAGGCTTTTACACATCACACATTATCATGTTATAGTCAATATTAGAGTCCAGCATCAGACTATCAGCATCAGTATTGTCTCTGCTTTGACAGATTTTTGTGCTAAATCCAAACAGGACCGTGTAGAATCACTTTATTAAACAAAAAGATTCAATCTTTCAAAAATGCACTCGGTGATATTGACCCACTGTCAGTTATTCAATTGTGATTTATGAGCTGCAAGCAGAAGCCTGTTGCAATCGGCCTCATTCAGGTCATGAAATATCAATATATCAGGTAAAAGACTGAGATAGTGATCAGAAACATGATTTCTAATGATTGCTATCGTGTCATTATACTTGCTTCTTTCCCTTTCATGCTCTCTCTCTCTCACTCTCTCCCTCCCAGTCCCTCCGTCTTTCTCATTTATTCGTAATCAGTATAGGCCTGCCATATTTGGCCCTCATTGCCTCTAACCTCTAACCTCAGTATGAGGCCAGGTGCTAATTAACTTCAGTTTCTCAGACGCAGAGACGCAGCGGAATAAATATTTCAGCGGATCATATTTTTCTAAACAGGAGGACCCGGCACTTAGCCACAGGAGGCCCAGTGACTGATGCCAACATATAAAAGAGATTCAAAGCTGCAGGATGCATAATGATAGAGTTAGCCAGAAGTTGCAATCTTCATGAATGCATAAAGGCTTGTTGTGTCACAGTTATTTATTAGAGGCACCCTACGGTGCTGGTCGGGGAGCTGTAAGGGTTGGATCGTACTGTAGTACCGAGATGCTTCAGGCAAAAAAAAAAAAAAAAAAAAAGACTTTTCAGTTGTTTCATATTTTTTATTTAATGAGAAAACCAAGTAAAAGGGCAGCGGTCTGCTTCAGCCACACATGAATGTGGAAGTTGGTAATTTCATTAACTACAGTATATTTATATACTTTGCTCTTTATAGTCACAGATAACCTTTTGCTAGCAAGCCCAAACAAACCCAGACTTATTACAGATTAGCCAACCCAAAGGTCAGATTAGCATCAATCAACATTCATTCTGCTAGCTGCTAACCATTGCATTGCTGGCTTGCCCAAACTCTCAGCTCAAGTAACTCCAAATATTAGTTTTTCTTCATTTTATCAGGAAACAAAAAAATCTAATAAGATCCTAAAAAGTGGGAAATGCTGTAACCTTCTTTAACTAACATGTGACATCACATCCTGTATATTATACAAATGTAGCAATCTTGCATTGTGTTTGTGGTCATAAATTAATCAAAGCTGTCTCGCAATTAGTCTACATCATGACCATATGCAACTAACAGGCAATCAGTTAACCTTAGTGAAGCTATCGACAGCCATAGTCATGGCGCGCTAATTAAACCAGCATGAGTAGTTTATAAATTCCATGCCATGCCTTGTATTGTGTCTCTTGTTATAAACACCAGCTTGTCCGCCGCCATCTTTAGCTAAAGAGCATTTAATTAGACACCGATCAGCCATAACTTTAGAACTGCAAAACATTAAGCCCGTTATTGTGTAGGGTGCCCTTGTTTTAGTGGCATGACTCCCATGATGCACTGGGTGTTCTCATACCTTTCTATCAAGTCAGTTCAAGTCATGTCAAGTAGACGTTTGTTGTCATTTCAACCATGTACAGTTCAGTATACAGTGAAACGAAACAGCGTTCCTCACAGACAGCATTGATTTTATTACGTTTTTTTTTTGACAATCAGTGTTTCTTTTTTTTTTTTGTGGTGTTGATGTTATAGTTGACCAAAGTATTTTGGATGACACCTTCTATATTATTTCTATCTATCATTTGTTTTACAATAGTCTTTGGATAAAAAAAGACGGCAGTGCGTTAAAAACTAGGTTACTAGGTTAAAATGAATGTTAACTAAATATGCTGATATTAGGTGATGATGTTTGTAACCAAAATATCTGCATTAATTGAAATTACCAAATTTTGATAATTAGCTGATCTCAGATTCATTATATATTTTTCTTTTCAGTTAATCTGTTAATACAAAATGATTAATTAAGGTACTTATTTTTGTCTTAGGGGATTTAATTATTATTTGTTTATTACTGTTGATGAATAGAAAACAACATTGGTTAAGGTTTTATTTGATCTGATTTTATTTAAAGCACTTTTGCTGTGTTTTTTTTGTTTTTTTTTTTTGTTGTTTTTGCATTGCTCCCTTGTCGACACAACCACCAGAACCTACACATATGGATTATTTATTTATCTATTTATTTATTGGATTGGTAATTGACCAATGTTGTGTTTCAGTGCCTCTCAGGGTTTTAGGGTTAAAAAACATTGTACTGTATATACAAGTGGTAATTGCTTTGCTAACATTACTTATGTTTTATTCATAATAATAATGCAGAATTTCTTCTAATTTTATCTAGTGAATCTTGTTAAACCGAAAATCATGTTAATTAGAGTGGGCTTGAAAAAATATGCAATAATTAGAATGAAAACAAAACAAATGATTATTATTATTATTTGCTGAAGAACAGTAACTTTCAGAAGTGCATACCATATTATTTAGTTTTTTATATTACTTAGTTGTTCACTGATTCAGGCTTACCCTCCCTAAATATTTGCTTTAAATATTAATAATATGAAATATTAATACTATCCTGTCATAATGTCCAACATACAATGCTTTTGGGAAATTGTTGTCGCATAAGGCTCGGTAGTTGCTCCGAATTTACGAACAGGAATACGAGGGTTATAAATCTACATGATAAAAGCGTAAAGTGCCCACCGTAGCCAAAATATACAGTAGGGTTTTCTGTATAATTATACCACAGTGCTGGTTATGTTTGCTCTTTAATTATTCACATGTTTAAGGTGAAGCAGCGCCTAGGGATGTTTTCTATTTATTTATTTATTTATTTGTTTATTTTGCTTTTCGGCAGAAAGATTCTGTCACTCTGTTGCTGCAGTACTTTAGAATATTGGACAAGACAAAGAAAGCACACATGATGAAGACACTTGTGATGTCTTAGAGGCTGCAGAGCAGAAGATGAAAGGCGAGCCGGAGAGTTCGGGCTGTAGATTGGATTTGGGTTCTGTACAGTTCCTCCCTGATTGATCCGTCTGCGGATCATATGGGAGGAAAATGGAACCTGAGATTGAAATTGGTTTCATCAGACAAATAGCTGTTCTTGTTGTTTACGTATTAATTTATTAGCTTTTATTGTGCGCCCCGCATTCTTCCAGTAAAAGACTCAGTGGGTCAGTATTCATCTGTATCCCTTTGTGTCTGTTTCACAGTGTGTATCAGGTGGTGGTGGAGGAAGAGAGGCCCAGACGAGCACGTGGCGGTGAAGCAGAGATCCTGCGCTGTTACCCCATTCCTGTCCACTACCAGAACGCAACATCACTCAACTCTAAGTACTACTTCACAGCGGAATTTCCCTCCGGGGGCATCCCGTCACCTCTGCCTTTTACTGTGGGGGACAACCGAACCTACAGTGGCTTCTGGAATGCACCACTGCTTCCCCATAAGAGCTATAGTGTCTACTACCAGGCCGTGAGCACTGCTAACGGGGTGGGTCTTAATAGAGTCGCTTGATATTTTTTGGTATATTTTATTTATGGGCATACAGAACCAGTAATAATAATATATACTGTATACAGTAACATTTAGTTAGAAACATTTACTAATCCCAGTCACTCTACACAACATTTTACCTCTTCACTTGCATCATGTTATGGGGTAACATATGACAATCTCGTATATGCTCTTGATCAGTCCTCTCAGCATTGGTTAGCATTAGTGCTATTGAGCCATGAATGACTACAGTGTGTTAATGTGCTCCTCGCTACTTCTATTTGGGTGAGTGACATCATATTGGTGCTACTGGATGTTTTCACTCTTAATGGATGATATTCGAGGCAGTGATTTCAGAATTGCCCCGACCTGGAACTGAAGTCACAGACGAAAGCATTAACGCGCGATCTTTGTGAGCTTTACAAAGCGCCTCTGCACTTTGCCTCCGTTAGAGCTGTATGTGGCGACTTTGTGAATAAGTGCAGACAGTTATGACTCTTTCCCCAGACCGCAGAACGACACCGGGGCATTCTTAGCTTTGGAGAAACACATTGACAGGTAAAATGTTCCAAAGGCTCACGCCCAATCAGTGGAGGCTTCTCTCAATAGGTGGGAGAACTCGGGGTTAAAAGCACTTCAGCGATGACAGCTAAAGTTTCTCCTGACATGGCCACAGCGTGCCGAGTGCAACCACTTCTATCGGACACATTAACGCAGTGCCGCTTAATGCTTTTCCAGAATTTCTCTTTTTTTTTCTCTCCGCGTCTCGATCTGCGCCGCTCTCAGTTCTGTTTCTCTTCCTTCCGCTAGCTCTCACCTTCTCTCCGCCCCTGCTCTTAAAGAAAGCTGCTGTTTAGATTGACAGCACTGACACTGCTTGCTTTCTTTAAAAGGCTGCTCTATGTCTGTATAGTGGGAGAGCCAGAGCTCGTTTCCTAATTGACTGAAGACCTGTGTTTTAGTGCCGCTGATGAATGCTGATGGGCACTTAGCCAGACAGCCTCGCGTCTGTTTATTCAAGATAATTAATTTGATAATTAATCAAATCCTAATACCTTTCCTTTTAGGTAGAGCTGGGGGAAAAAGAAATAAAAAATTATATTTTTTAACAAGTAAATCTAATATGAAACTTTTTTTTCTATTTTGTATAGAGATTTCAGGCTAGTATTTCTGGCAAGCTGTTTTCCATCAGCTAGCATGATACCCACAATACGTATGGCTTTTGGGTATACTTTAAGGCAAGGCAAGTTTATTTGTATAGCACATTTCATACACAATGGTAATTCAAAGTGCTTTACATAGAAGAAAGAAA
>JAQQZS010000018.1:15811032-15821299 GCA_030068045.1 Platyallabes tihoni | reverse complement strand
CCCAGCTAGGACTTTTTAAGCTAAGATAGGAGCTCTCTGAGAGAATTCTAAGAAGCTTTGTGAATACGGGCCCAGGTGCCTAATTGAACTACAGAGGGTCCTAGATGGATGGAGTAGAGTCTATGTCTTGACGTATCAAGACAGTTTTGGTGGCACAAGGGGGACCTACTCAATGTTTGGTGGTTGGTCATAATGTCATGGCTGATTGGTGTAATGTGTGAATTAAATAAGATTCCTTTCTATAGTCTGTGGCTCTCCCATATCCCACAGACATGTATGGCCAGAGCTAAGGACAAATACATTAGCCATATTAATTATTAAAATTTTATTAACTGCTTGAACAGGATTGTTAAAAAAAAAAAAAAAAGAAAGAAATGAAAACGTTCAAGTTAAAAATTATTTTTAGAATTTCTTCCAGTATTTGCTTGGACACATTAGTATAATAAATATTGAATAATTTTTAACAAAATCATTTTTGGATATGGATATTTGAAGCATTAACTGAAAATACATGATAGAACAATTTCATTCCAAAAACAAAGGTTTGATAAACAGTGAGACATCTGTACTGTACATCTGGGGGGGTGGTTGGGGGTTGGAAGTCTTACCACTTTTCATCAGGCCAAAGCTTGAGAACTTATTAATAATCGACCACAAATTTTCATCATGAAAGTACTCCAGTCTCCGAATGAATGACTAGTAGAGGTTTAAAGTTTGATTTACAAATACATTTGTATGAAAAATTCATGAAAGCACTTTGTATAACTGCTCTTAGACATCTATTATGAGTGAGCTTCGACTAAACAGGTTTTTCAGTATATAAAAAGCATTGAAGTCTTTGTTTCGGATCGAGACTCGTTTGAAAACGAACGCTGGAGTATTCTTTTAATTACATTTTACACTGGCGGGTCTCTTACAAAAAAAAAAAAAAAAAAACTTTCAAAATGATGTACAACATTAAAGCCCACTGCACCCAAATATTCATTCCACACTATTTCTCCTCTGCTAATTTGACAGTCGCTCACCAGTTTGCAGACGTCTCCATGTTGCTGTCTCCGCCAGAAATATCTCAGCAGTAAAAGATTTTATTGCCAATTAAAATGCAAGCCATTAGCACGCATCTTTACTCTGTAGCTGTTGATTTCTCCAGATTCTTAAAAAGTCATTCAAACTTTTTCCACTTTTTACCGTTCATAGGGTCTGCAACACACAAGCCGAATGCGGTGGAGCCGGAGAAGCAGACCGACCACACGGTGAAGATCGCCGGCGTCATCGCAGGCATCCTGCTCTTTGTCATCATCTTCCTCGGCGTAGTACTTCTCATGAAGAAACGGTAAGCAGTGAGACATACTGTACATTAATTACTATAACAACTCATACTGTATATCAAATAATAACCAGCATGTGTGTACTGTATGTGTATGTGTATATGCAGTTGAACTAGCGTTGGGTGATGTGATATCATGTGCAGTGAAGATGTTACTTAGTGGCATTACATGTTTCTGTTTAATGCTGTATACTGTATATCTGTTTGTAATGAGAATTAAACGTGAAGTAGGCGTGGTCTAAACTGGACGGGAAATTTTTCTTAATTAGCTATAAATCCTTATTTCTGTGGCACTGGGAAAGACCAGAAAGATTAAAAACAACTAATTTAATTGGGTACATTTCTCGAAATATCAATAAACTAGTAGATTAATTTAAACGAACAGAGCTCTGACCAGGCACTTACTAAGGATGAATAAATGCTTTGCATGTACAGTAAATGAACATGGTCTTTTATCTTTATTGGAAAAGAAATAACACCTTGCCCATACAACATTTTTACTTGCATCCCGTTCGATCGCAGTCACGATGCTCACCTCTAGTTCGAATCAGATTCCCTGGGAAGCCTTCTTTTCCAAACTTAAAAAATAAAATAGCATTACTTTTATTATTTATTTATGTATTGTTAATATATATATATATATATATATTTTTTTTGTATGTCTTAAAAATATGCGACACGGTGGCTTAGTGGTCGAGGGTTTGATTCCCGCCTCGGGTCTGTGTGCATGTCCAAGGTATACCCCGCCTTATGTCCTAAGTCTCCTGGGGTAGGCTCCAGGTCCCCATATAAGGGGACGATATAGACGATAAGAAAGTGAAAGTGTTAAAGATAATCAAATAAATAAATAAATAACAGATTCATCTGGAATTACAAAACACTACCAAGTTAATACTAAAATTGGCTTAACGTTGTTGGATGGACGTTGCTATGACGTCGTCCATGCGAAACACAACATCAGGACAAGACTGTTTTTGAAATTTAAAATGACTTTGAGATGAAAAGTGACTTTGAGATAACCTTCTACAGTACAACGTTGCAATTGCAGCTTCAAAACAACAAAATTTCTGTAGCATTTATGCCATGTAATGTGCATGTTTACAATGTTTGAGTTCATAAATCCTGACACTTTAGATGTACATGACAGCTAATTTCTTGTTAGAAATATTACCATGTACAGTAGTGCATAAAACCTCCCAAATTACTGTCCTGTAATATGGGGTTCTACATAACGTCCAGTTTCACAGAACAGATCTCAGCATCTTTCTCTTGCACGCATCTTTTGGCTGCTTCACAATTTAATAGTTTGGTAAAGTATAGCTGTCTAATATATTATGACTTGGAGGAATTATTTTGCTTTATTATCTTCAGAGAATTTGCAGCATTCATTTGGGATTATTTATTGAACGCTATCCCGGCGTCATTGTTGTAATCCTTGTTGGTGGGACATCATTTTATCAAAGTAATTCTAACTTTAAAAACAACCAGGGCCTGTATTCACAAAGCTTCTTAGAATTCTCTCAGAGAGCTCCTATCTTAGCTTAAAAAGTCCTAGCTGGGAGTCCTAGACTAAAAGTGATTTAGGAAATTTCTCAGAGCAACTTTATCTTAGTGACGGGGTGTGGTTGACCCCGTTGCTAGGGATGATTCAGTAATTCAAGGACTGTGATTGGTTGATAAAAAATAACCTCTGACGTCTTTAAAGGTCTTGAAATGTGCTCCTTGTGAAAATAGAATACATGATAATAGAATAGACAGTGAAATGTTTGTACTTTATATAATGAAATTGTATAGTCATGACTACAGGCTACTTTATGCAAAGTTTCTGTTATAGTAGCTACTATATTAAAGTTCTTACAGCTTTTTACCATACTGATTTTATTACTTGTAATCTATTTCAGGTTGATGGGAGCAAAATGGCTCAGATTTGACCAATTTACATGATTGTAGGACAGTTTATTTAAGTTGCACTTTTGTATGGTATGTATGCAACAATCCAAGAGAGATGGAAGGAAGTAAAAAACAAGAAAACCAGATTGGACAGAAGAGCAGTGTTTACTTTTAGCTTCGCGTTCAGTGTTTGCAGAATATTTCTTCTTTCCACCATTTTGTCCTCTGCTATAGAAACTCTTAAAAGTCATCCTCTCTACTCTTAACAATTTTTACCTTAGGACCTGTTTTTAGGGCTAAGATGTTTTGTGAATCTTATCTTTACTTAGATTTAGTCCTAAATTTAAGATGAAATTCTAAAGAAAATGTCATAATTCTAAGAAATTCCTAAGGATTTCATCACTAGGAGCAACGTGTAGGCTTAAGAAGCTTTGTGAATACGGGCCCTGATGTCCAGTTAATATCATGAGTACCGACATCCATAAAGTTACCACAACATTTTGACAACCAAAAAGTCCTGCTTAGCTAGTGCTTATGTAAACTCCTGAGGGAATATCATACTCTGCATACTCGTTAAATATCTCCAGGTTTCACAATATGATATTTTTAGTCATATCGCCCATCCCTAAGTTAAGCTGTGGAAAAAGGAGGAAAGAAAACATAAGATAAAAACATTCAGAAAAAAATTCATTTGAAAGAAAGTCTTCTCTCATAACAGTGACATTTATAACCCAGTTTATCCTAATCACATTGAAATGCAGTGAATGAAGTGTCCTGTATTTTTCAGTGCAAGCATGAGGGATTTCAAATACAGCTATTAATAATAGATTTCCACGCCAGTTTCATTTTTGACCCATGGGCCCCTGGATTGTCAGTGTGATGCTGAATAATTAATCGAACTTCTTTAAGTCCTATTAAAATGAGTTTATAGCAGCTAGATGGAAAGGCGAATTTTTTTTAAATGACAGAGAAAGAGAGAGAGAGGTGGGGGGGAGAGGGAAAGAGAAAGAGAGGGAATTTGTTTGAAAACAGCACGAGAGAGAAACTGAGGGAAAATGGAGATGAGAGGGAAATGGTGATGAAAGCTATGCTGCGGTGGAGTGATTGGTTTAGCTGCAGGCTGGTTTGCATTAGCCAGATCCCTTAAAGCTCTCGATCAGAACCTACAGGACTGTAGAGGCAACCCGTACCACGCACTCACATACACACAAACACGCGCGCTGCTCATTGTATTTGTTTTAGATTACAATGTATCTCTCAGCCGGGCATCAGTAAAGGCACAGAGGAAGTGATATCAACTCATTACAATAACCCCCGCTACATTCCTACACTCTGATCTCCTGTACCCCGATAGCATTATATTTATACACACACACACACGATTTATTAGTCATATTTGTGTGTTAGACATGCAGGGGAATAAAAGACATCTTTAAGAATAAATTTCCCTTCAGGAGCAACGCCTCTCCCGGCGATGTCGGAGCCACAGCGAAGGTTATGCTCACTATGCACGATCCTTTTAATTGAATCCTGCTCAATATAGCTTAATCAAATGAACGGGCGCGTTCGAATCTGTCGGTTTAATTAACTGGATTAGATTAGAAATGGAAGCGAGGTAGGACATGCTAATCCTCATGTTAAATCTAGACTCGCAGTTCAATTGATATTACCATTTAGAATCATGCCCACGAGACGCGGTGCTGTTCAGAATGCTGAAATACGAGATCTCGTCTCGTCTACCTGTTCACACTGTGTCAGAGGAGCAGGAATGCATCATAGCCTCATTAGTCCAACAACTTTTATACCACTTTATGTTCTTCTGATTGAACAGCAGAGGTATATTGGACAAATCCCTGCATGGAAAAAAATTATCGTTATAGGAATTACATCAGAAAATGTGCAGGAGCGTCTGTATGCTTACTATAAAAGAGGATTTAATCGCAACTTCCTGCACGGAAACATATTTCTGTTCAACAAGAAGTCTGAAGGCAGTTCTTGAGTTTATTGAGCAAATTTTAAATAATAAATCTATACTATGTGACAGGTGATAGCGGCATGGCGGCTTAGTTATTAGCGTAGTCGTCTTGCACCTCCAGGGTCCGGGTTCGATTCCCATCTCTGACAGGTGATATTGAAATCTTCTGAATCCTGTGTAGATTTGATACAAAGCGATCAAGTGACAAATCCAAATGCTTGTCTTGAATGGTTCCTCAGACCCATCGAATGGCACATGGGCCTTTTTTTCAGGTTTTTGCTTATAACTTTAGTTCCTACAGTACCTGATACTTCTGTAGTTTCCATTTACTGTTCACATAAAACCATTCGAAATAACCTATACTGTATATAGTATTTGTGACCACAGTATTTGTAAATACGTTAGGAAGTCATATTGTGGGTGATTTAAGTTAATTTATATTTTCAGACTCCTGATTCAATTCACTCCATTTTGATACCAAGTTTATTACTGCTCCTGAGATATGGCCAGTACAAATATGGGTTTAGGGAAAAAAAACTGTCAAAATATTATTTGTGTACAATATACTGTAATATTATCATGATACCTAGATTCCAATTAGAGTTGTATTGTGATTGTTAGTATCACCATCTTTATAAATATCCTGATTTAATATTTAAAAATGGTAAGTGTTTGTTACAATTCTAAACAAATTTAGCAAATAATTGTTTCCTACCACACAGGTTTCGGTGCTGCCTGTCAATGTGTGAATAGTTTAGAGCGCACCACCTGTAAGATTATAGAGGAAATGCAACATTTGATCACCTCAAATGCAAACATTAAAAATTAATTTTAATTAAAAAAATGATAATAATTTTGTAATCATAAAGGGTTATGATACATGAATTTCCACACAAATAAATCACAATAATAATATTCGATTATTTGTTATGTGTACCTTACAGCACAGTGAAATTATTTTTTCATATATTTCCCTGTTATGAAGTTGGGAACAGAGCACAGGGTCGGCCAGGTTATAGTGCACAGGGAGCAGATTGGGTTTAAAGGCCTTGCACAAGGGCTCAGCAGTGGCTTGACCCCTGACCTTTAACTCAGTAACCTACAGCCTTAGACATTTGAGCCACCACTGATTTTTTTTTTTATCCCCATTTCTATTGGATAATGTTCATTAAAGGGTTTTGAAACAATATTTAGGATTGAAACTTAGTCAATTCTGTTGAACGATCAGAAAGATAAGGTATTTACAGTATCAACAGAGCAAAACTAACCCGTGTGACTTAATACCTGACTTGATGTGACAGGTCACATATACTTGCATTTATAGCGACAGGGATATTTAAAAAGAAAACGTAATTTAAGCCAGAACGAAGCCAAACAGACAACATGTAAACTAAATGTACATAACTTTCATCTGTCAAGTGGTGCGTATTAATGATATCAAAGCGCTCACACACTCACAAGAGACAAACTTCAAAAGACATACGTGATGATTCTCTTGCCAGTGTGAAGTCGCCTCTTGACACAGACGTGACATAAATGTCTGAGACCAAAGTTTCATCCAAATCCCTCTTATTACCTATATAATGTTCTGGAGGCTTTTTAGTGCAGTCAAATCAAAGCGAAATTGAATCAGAAAATGAATAATCATAAAGATTGAGAGTGAAATTTACACCCAAGTGAACAAAATGCAAACAGATTTTCATTCCAGGAAAATGTTCTAAAATCCCAGGTTGCGCTAGTCATCCACATTCTCCAGCTGTGCTATACAAGGCTAAAGATTAGCCTGAAAACACTGGAGTATTCATTTAAATACACACCGCACTGCAACCAGTAATGCTTATTCAAAAAGGCCCTGTTTGAAATGTTTGCAGGTAAAATAAATTTTCCGATGCATGAGACTGATGCACAACTAATCACTAACTACTTTTTTTTTTTTTTTTTGAACAAAAGACTTGTGTAAATAGTTTTTTATTTTCTAAACTATGCAGCGCAATTTTGTTGAAGTAATTCGCGTCATGGGGGCGTCTTGGATGAGATTAAAGTTTAGAAGTTTTGCCCTGTGGTAAAGTCGTTGTAAAACTGTAATACTGTACTTTCGGACAATGTGAAAGTTGTCCGAAAGACGTGAGACGCCCTTCCGCGGTCACCGTAACTCTCTCGATCACAAGGCCAAAATATCTCTCTCTCTCTCTCTCTCTTTCATATACACGTATGCCACCATGTCTGCTTTTGTTCATCTTTATCTCTTTTTCGAGCATTAATATTTTTTACTTTTTCTTTCCTTCCATTCCATCCCCCCCTCCCCCTTTCCACTGCTTATACCCCACCACCACCTCACTCGGCAGAAGAACCTATCACTCCTACACTTATTACCTGTAAGTAAACACCTTTGTACAATGTTAGTGCATTTGCTTATTTCCAACAAGACATGTACACTATTCCCTGCATGATTAGACTTAGTTCTTCTACTACGGTCCTTCTGCAGACAGGCATTTGTTTTTTTGTTGTTGTTTTTTTTTCCTAGCTCCGTATGTAAAACTTCAAATCTACAGTATCAATCAGAATAAACAACATGCTTTAATTAGCTTTCATTTCGTATTATTATTACCTGCTGATAAGATTTGTCTTGAGTAAATTACACAGAAGTCAATTTAATATTGCTTCATTCTGGAAAGTGACTTTTGCATCATTTTTTTCACGAGATTTTCAAAAACCTGATGCTGAAATGCCTGTCTTCTCACAAGCCATGCTTCTACTTGGGGGAAAACAAAAAGGACCTTGATATCACACTAATTTTACATCTGTTCCATCTTTGTTCTAGAAAAAAAGAAATAGATAAAATAGCACGCTCATAGTGAGGAAGCTAACTCTTTTGCTCTGCCTGTGACCAACTACTGAAGGGCTAAGTGTTTTTTTTTTCTTTCCCCCTTCTCTGCGGGATTTCCGGCCAGTTATCACAGGCATGAGCAAAGCAGAATTAGCCCGTCATCTCATTCCAACCCCTGGCATCTACATCATCGCTTCTGATGATTTATTTCATCGAATCTGTTATTTCATCATTCTTCATCAGTTTTTTTTTCTCCTGCATGGTTCATGTTAGATGCATGCTGATTTGACCTCATTTGTCAGACTTGGTGATTGATGAATGACTGCACTACGCTGTTTTGTTGTTTACCATCCTGCATGCATGCGAGTAACCCGAGCGCTCCCAGAGGCCGAGGAAAGAAGAGAGAGAGAGAGAGAGAGAGCGAGAGCGGCCCCGATGCCTGCTGCTTCAGGAGCTGGCTGAAACTCATCCCACCTATTACGGCTGAGAGCTAGGAGCTCGGCGGAGGTTTGACGTTGGCGGGGATGCGCCCACGTCGAGTGCGTGCCAATCACACCTTCTGTTTTCTCAGCTTCTTCCCAGAGCTGGGAGTGAGATTGACACGGCAGCCTCCTTCGCCCCCAGTCAGCGGTGTAACAGATTGACATGTGTATGCTGTTCGCCGAGGCCCAGGGAATCCTGGGAAGGACGTGATTATTAGATGTACCTGGGGCAACAGGGCTGTAGCGCTCTTGCGATGCAGGGGTTAAGAGAGAGAGAGAGAGACTTACGTGTCGTTCGGCCTGGTGCCTAATCAGAACAGAGACAGTGTCCTCTCCTTCTATTGTGTCCTGTCTGATCCAATAAGAGCGGATAGTGTTGGGATGTGTGCGCCGGCACTGCGAGTGACGGAGTGTTTAGAGGATGCTGCACACAGCTCGAATACCTTCATTAAGCGAACATGCTTTAGCGCCGAGCCACAACACACACCACACTAATTGGAACAAGGCGAGCTTATTTGTTTCACCGACAGCCTGAGCATGCTGATGATGAGACAGAGAGAGAGTGAAAGAGAAGGATAGAGGAGAATGTCAAAAGCGTCTCCTCATATCCATCTCTCCATCCTCAATCCTGCTGTCTACAGCTTGGCAGTCTCTGCCGGATCAGAGCGAATCCTCTATCTCTGTCCCTCAGCTCCTTTTCACAAGATAACGAACTCTTCTACAGGATAGAACACCCTGACCTTGCACATACACCCCCTGCACACCTATTATTTTCCCATACACACACACACACACACACATGCAGCTTATCATTCGACGAAAGGCTAATGAAGTAGAGATGAAGCGTGTAGTGCAAGAGAGAGGAGAGGCAGCGCTAGGTTAAAGTAGGTGGGTGAAAGACAGCTCATGATGGAATTGAAGAAAAGAGATATAGAGAAAGAAAGAGACGTGTGAACTTGGTTCACCACGGAAAATGGAATTAGCCGGCTGTGGAGAGCACGAGTCTAAAGGATGAGTACAGAAAGCCAGAGATAACCCTCACTGTCTCTTTCTCTCCATCTCTCTTTTCCGTGCAGGTGAGTTAAGATGTAGCTCAGCTCACGGCTTATCTCCCTGTCAGTTTATACGCAGCCTGTTGTTTTGTCTTACCGCTGTTTTGACAGACTGAGGACAATTTAAAAACAGCAAGCTCATAGTCTTCACTATTTTTTCTCTTGGTACACAACTGTTATATATCTGCACTGGCTAATACAGGGCGGCGTCGCACGGAAATGAATATGAATAAAGTAGAGAGGAATAGGAGACGTGTTTTTGTTTGAGGATAAGGTGGAAAGTACTGTAGGGACTGGGATCTTATGGGATGCAACAAAAAGTCACGCAATTGGCAGGTTAGCGGTTAGATATGAAGCTCGTCGGTCAAAAAAGACCACATTTATCAACCTGAATGAGTTGCTGTGCACTGGATTTAGCTTTCATTCATTCTTCCTTAGAAACTGCCTGGTCAGGATCATAGTACTGTAGTTTAGAATCGTATTGATAGTGTATAGTTTGTTCAAATTTAGAGCTAATATACACTACCGTTCAAAAGTTTGAGGTCACTTGCAAATTTCTTTGTTTTTGTTTAGTGATTTGTTTTCTACATTCTACAACAATACTGGTTAAGTACAGTGGTTAAGGCATTGGACTACTGTTCTGAAGATCCCAGGTTCAAACCCCACAACCACCAAGTTGCCACTGTTGGGCCCTTGAGCAAGGCCCTTAACCCT
>JAQQZS010000018.1:15781205-15792197 GCA_030068045.1 Platyallabes tihoni | reverse complement strand
TGTAGGTTTGGATTTTTTTTTCTCCCTAAATAATAAAACCCCTCATTTAAAAACTGCATTTTGTGTTTACTTGTGTTTTATATATATATAGATATATATATATATATATACACACACACACACACACACACATTCTGTTTGCAAATAAAAGCCTCTGATATGAGGAGGGTAATTACAAACGTAGTTATGCATCTGCTTCATATCTCATTAATTATCCAGCATGCAGAACTGCTCATTATTTCCTTCCACCGAGACAAGGAACCCTTTTCCCTTTCAGTTAAAAAAAAAGAAAAAGTACTCAAGGACATTTTATATCAACTGTCATGA
The DNA here is from genome assembly GCA_030068045.1 of Platyallabes tihoni. Taxonomy (NCBI): domain Eukaryota; kingdom Metazoa; phylum Chordata; class Actinopteri; order Siluriformes; family Clariidae; genus Platyallabes; species Platyallabes tihoni. Next base: position 15,791,870 of record JAQQZS010000018.1, on the reverse strand, counting down.
TTTATTTTAAGCCATAGTGCATTGTGTCTTGATGTTTGTGAAGTTAATATGAAAGCTGGGTGAGAAAGCAACTGTAAGTGATAATTATATCTGTCTCTCTACTCTCTCTTTCTCTCTCTCTCTCTCTCTCTCTCTCTCTCTATCTGTGGTTTTGTCTGCGTGTAATACGCGATGTTTCTGGGTTTGTGTTTGTCTCTAGATGATCACTCCCGCGTGCGTCTGCAGAGCCTGGAGGGCGAGCAGAGCTCCGATTACATTAATGCTAATTACGTTGATGTGAGTACAGAAAGCAGCCAGCACCTTTATGCAAAGGTCACAGCACACACAAACACACACACACACACACACACAAACACAAACACACACACACACACACACAAACACACACACACACACACACACACAGAGAGACTGCACTCTCAGCATGCACAAGAGAAACAGGGCAAACAGGGCAAATGGTCTCACACACACACACACACACACACACACACATGCATGTTCAGCAAAGGCCACACAGTACAAGACAGGGTCAGGGATGGTCATGCTCTTACACATGCCCACACAGCAGTGCCCACACACACACACACACACACATGCACATAATAAGCAGAACACTGCAGCAAGAGAGGGAATTAAAGACACACCAACTGCGGTCATATTGATCTAAAACCACAAGTCAACACAGAGACAAACACAACAAAACACACACATGCTGGTCCTTAAAGGACATTTCACACAGAAAGATATTTCTTTTGTCTGTCTCACAAAACAGATACGTTTTCATTTCAGTATTTTAATAACTTCATCAAGCATGACTCATGGAGATAGCAAATAACGAGCACTAATTTGCATGTGCAATTGCATCAATTGTGCACAGAGTTAATGAAATTTTTGTGTGTTATTCTCAACAGCTGCCACAGGTTCGGATCTCAAAAAACAAAAAAAAAACAAAACAAAAAAAAAAACACATAACATCCGAAATAGAAACTCGAGTCTATCACCTATTAAAGTCAATGAGACGTACCTAATAAACGTTCAAATCTACAGTAATAAGAAGGTCGAATAGTGTAGACATCATTGTGTTCATATATGTGAAGCCTAATGAGATTGAAGAAAGGACTGTTTGCATATTTTTACCATCGGAATGATGTTGGCTTAGTCGTTAGCACTGGCCCCTTGCACCTCTACGGTCTGAGTTCGATTCTTGGCCAGGATCGATTCCCGCCTCTGTATGGCGTGCATGGAGTTCCCGTAGTTGGAGGGTTTCCTCTGGGTTCTCCGGTTTTCCCCCACAGTCTAAAGACATAAAGATTAGCTTAATTGGTGTTCCCAAATTGCCCAGTGTGAGGTCTCCTGGGATAGGCTCCAGGCCCCTCGTGACCCTGTATACAGGATTAAGCAGAATAGAAGATGATTAAGATGGAATAAAGTTCACTGCGGAAAAAAGTTTAGGATTATTCAATTAAGGCATACGTTTTGATTATACTTCATTTAAAAAATGGAGGAAATCGACATAAACAAACATAATAGCTGCCTTTGGTTGTGTTCTGTTTGTGTCGGAGGCGTGTATTTCTTATCAGTCTATCATTAATGCTCTGACTTGGACAGCATGCAAGCTCCACATGTTGTTTTTAGTGTGAATTCTAGGTGACACTGACGAAGTACTACTTATAGCTTAATGTAGTCATCCAGACAGACACATACACACACGCACACACACGAACGCTCTAACCTGTGCCAGGGAAAGACACATTGAAGACAGAAGAGAGCCAGCAGGAAAAGCATGACGCAGGTTGAGGAGGAAAAAAATTTGATTGAGCAAAAAGGAAAAAGAAGACTAGTGAGAGGATGAGCGATAATGACTAATATACTGTATAAGGCCTGACAGTATAATCCTGTGTGTCCTAACGTCATGGCTGGTTATTCCTGCTTCTGCAGTTTCTATCCAGGCAGGCTGAGAGGTTATGCAGAGTGGAGGAGAATAGTTTAGTCACTGAAATTCTTTAGAAACTTTAATACTCAGGCAGGAAGAAACTCCAGTTCCTCAATGACTCAATCTCAGTATATCACGAGTCGAGCATTGACGAGTGCATCCGGAGAGCAGTCTGATTCATCATACGCACTGTACAAGTTCTGCCTCAATATATTGTAAAATAAGGGGCATTTAAGTCGGACCTTTAATTGTGAATTTAATAGAACACAGTGAATGAATGAATGAATGAATGAACAGTTTTGAGAGTAAAAAACTACTTTTAATTTTGCACACGATTCAGGATGTTGAAGTAACAAAAAAAAAAAGCTTTTTATCTTTATCTTCATTCATGACAAATATCATCGAAAGGCTGTGGTCGTCATCACGCGCAGTTTGAGTTAAGCGATGCCATCATAAGGGCAGTCAGCAAAGAGTCGCCACAGTTGGAAGTGTGTCTATTTAAGCCCCTGGAAACCGACACGCGATGTGCGATCATTGAGTAGCACCAGGTAGAGAGCACGTTGCTCCAGTAATAGGGCCAAAGACTAAGCTCATACTGTATATACTGACATACTTTTGTACTGTATACTGACTCATACTCATATATACTAATGTACTTTTGTACTGTATACTGACTCATACTCATATATACTAATGTACTTTTGTACTGTATACTGACTCATACTCATAATTAGTGACACAGTTATATACTGTATACGGAAACATGCTTATATATACTTGCTCACATATTATTACATATTATACACATATTGTATAATGACACGTACTCATATATACTGACACATACAGTATATACAGCGCAACCTCTAAGCCATTTCATTCGGTCTGGAGGCGAGTTCTTAAGGCGAAAATTCGCACTGTGATACGAAATTTCCCATAACAAATAATGTAAATGCAGATAATCCGTTCCAGCCACCCAAAAATATTACCCACTTCCAACACTATAATCTTATTTTTGCACATAAAAACTATGAAAACATTTAGAAAAGACAATGAAATAAAGAAAAACTTAATTTTTAGATAAAGAATTTATAAAATAAATAGACATTAAACCTCACTTAACCTTCATTTATGATTCCTGTTGAAACCGGGGATTGTTTCTAACTTTTTTGGGACCCATGGTGCCATGCCTTCACTAAGTCTTGCACAAAATGCAAAAAAATCGCAAATTCGTAAACTCGCTTTTTTTGGCTTTCCACTGACGCAAACAAGTTTTGAATGGCTTCTGGACATTCTTGCAAAATTTAAATTCTTAAGGTGAAAATTCGTATGCTGAGGTTCCACTGTATGTATGTATATATACTGACACATAATTGTACAGTATATACGGACACTTATACAGGGACAGACACACACACACGCACACACATACTGTATATACTGTATGTCTGTTCAGATGCATACCTCCATGTGCACCTCCTCTTCACCATATGCGTATGTGAAGGCCTTTATGAAGCCCAAGCTTTTTATTAGATAAGAATAAATACATATTAAAGAGTTGTTATTGAAAAAGGCTTTGCTGAGGTACTTAGCCATGGCTCAGCTGAGCAGTGGAGCTTTTTTTTTTTTTTCCCTTTCTCTCCTCGGTAAGGAAGAAAGAAAGGCTTTTAACATGCCTCTCACAGCTCCTTCTGCTTAATAAAATTTATTGATGACACACTGGTGCAACATTTAGACAACTTCCTGACCATTTGTATGCATTTGCCTTGTTTGTAGCGTTCGTTCCCTTTCTTCCTGGCAGTGTGTTAAAACGAGATCTATAGTGGATGTGGGATTGTGTGTGTGTGTGTCTAAGTTGAACGCTTTTACTCTAATGCTAAGCATCATAGTTAGTCATTTACATGTACTTAAAAAGATCTATCTGTAGTGACTGCTCAGGAACGTTAACACACCTTCATCAATAAGAGAGTGGGAGCTGGAAGGAGGAGAGGAGGGCGAAAGAGGGAAGAGAGACACAGAGTGACAGAGGAGCACTTGTTCGGCTCTTACCATTGCAGTAGTTTTAATCCGATCTTTCAGGCAACAGTGAACACGTGAAAGAACAAACAACCCAGTGCTTAGTGTTGAGTGAAAGAACAGCCATTAAAACACTGTTCAAATCTTCAGACAGAAAGAGAGAGAGAGAGAGAGAGTGGAGAAGAGGGGATTCCTGTTTCCTTATCCAAAGATGTTATGAATAGGCATTAAAGTGAATAGAGTATGTTACTGATAAGAGACGGGGAGCATCTATACCTCCACATACATATCTCTCTCTCTCTCTCTCTCTCTCTCTCTCTCGTCTGCCACATATCCACTGCAACATACTGACGAAACAATATAACTGCTGATATTTCTTCTGATATGACTCTTCTCTCAAGGATTACCCCCTAATCCTCTTAAGTTTTATTTGTGTTCTTTCTCTCTCTCTCTCTCTCCTTATTTCTTCTCTCTCTCTGTTTTTCTCTCTCTCTCTATCTCTTTCTTTCTCTGTTTCCTATTTTGAATCTTACCTCAAGTACTCACTGCCCTTTTCTTTTCTTATCCCAAAATTTTGCTACTTGAAGGGTTTTATCTAGTTATTTATTCTATTTATTCATTGTTCTGTTTTTTTGTTTCTTATCTTACTTGCTTGGGCTTTTGTTTTTTATTCTATATTATATGAAAAATTTGTGTCTCTCCAGAAAATGGACCTTGTGCAAAATAAAGGAACGTTAAAAGTCAAAGTCTCTCTCTCTCTCTCTCTCTCTCTCTCTCTCTGGGTGTGTATGTGTAGGGCAAAGTCCTTAGTAAACAGAATGGGCTGCAGTGTTAATGACATGTTGACAAATTGCTGACTTTTCAGAGCTTTGTTTACTTTGTCTATTTATTTTCTTGCTTATCTGCATCCTGCATGTTAACTCTCATTATTCTGATTATCAGCAGTGTTGCTGAAAATGAGTTTCTGTTTTTTTTTGTTTTTGTTTTTGTTTTTTAATAAGGGCTGATGTGATGTGTCCAACAGACACATCAGACGAGATGAACGAGGACAGCACGACGGATTTAAGCCTCTGTTTAATGTTGTTCTCTGTTTCTCTTTAATTACAGGGCTACCACAGGCCAAATCACTACATTGCGACACAAGGTGAGAATTTTCTAGTCATTTGCGTGGCATGGGTTTACAGTATTTTGCCTCCCTAGCAAGCGGATATACTGTACACTCACCAGCCTCTTCGTTGGGTACACCTGTTCAGCTGCTCTTTAATGCGAATATCTAATCAGCCAATCGCACGGCAGCTACTCGCTGCATTTAGGCATGTAGACATCTACATGAAAAGACGATCTGATGAAGTCTAAACCGAGCATCAGAACGAGAAAAAAAATGACTCTGAGAGTGGAACAGTTGTTGGTGCCAGACGGGCAGGTCTGAGCATTATATAACTGCTGATCTGCTGAGATTTTCACTCACAAACATCTCTAGTTCTTTCAGAGAATGATCTGAAAAAAGAAAAAAAAATCTACAAAGTGAGGGGCAGTTCTCTTGGAGAAAATGTCTTATTGATGTCAGAGAGAAATGGTTTGAACTGATAGAAAGGCAACAGTAACTCGAAGTATGCTGAGAAGGATCTCTGAAGAAGCAACACATGAAACCTTGCTACAGTAGCAGACCACACCGGAGTCACTCTCGTCAAATAAGAACAGAAAACTGAGGCTACAGTTGCGACATTCAGATGGTAGGGTCAGAATTTGGTGTAAACAACATGGAAGCAGGGCTTGTATCAATAGTCCAGTCTGCGGATGTTGTGGTAATGGTTTGGCTGATATTTTCTTGGCACACTTTCGATGCCTTAGATCCAACTAGGGAGCATGTAAAAAAGATCTCCAACCTGTCTGAGTATCGTCGCTGACCATCTCCAGCCCTTAATGACCACAGGATAATGTGCCATCTCACAAAGCTAAAATCATCTCAGACTGGTTTCTTGAATATGACACTGAGGTCGCTTTACTCAAATGGCCACCACAGTCACCAGACCTCAGTCCAATAATATGGGATGTCGTGGAACCGATGTGCGACCAACAAACCTGCAGCAACTGCACTATGCTATCATGTCAATATAGACCAAAATCCAAAAGTGTCCTGCACCTTGTTCAATCTATGCTGTCAAGAATTAAGGCAGTTCTAAAGACAAACTCAGTTCAACCTCGGTTCAGGTTGAACCAAGTACTAGTAGTGAGCACTCACAATGAAGTACCAGTGAGTTTATATTGCTACTTTTACCATGATGTAACATCTCAACCATTCGGAAGAGGCCAATACTGGGATCTGTTCAAAATAAACATTGATATTACTGATATTATATGATATTGTTTTTTGCTACAAGCAAATATAAAAATGCAAAGAAAATATTTTTCCATCACATGTTATTCGTGTCTCTAAAATTAATGCAGTAATAATAATATCCTTCTTGAAAGTGAACATGTGATAAAAAAGTATTTTTTCTAGTTTGATGAGCAAAAGGTTTTTTTTTTTTTTTTGATGGTCACACATACACATTGTACCATTAAAGTTCTGTGTGTGTGTGTGTGTGTGTGTGTGAGAGAGAGAGAGAAAGTGAGAGAGCAATTAATCAGACCTGGCTGTGAGCCGAGACTAGCCGAGCAGAATAATAAATAAAGGAATTAAGGCCCGCGTGTTTGTCACCCTGCGTATCTGGCGTGTGGAGAGCAGGCGCTCCCCAACGATGCCTGATGACCTCACAGGTTAAGTCAGTTAGATGCTAAATCATATCATTTCAAACTGCAGCAGGGCCGCTGTGTGTGAAAAGCATGTGTGTGTGTATCTGTCTGAAATATGCCACATTCTCTAATGGCTTCCCAATCTGTCACTGAGGAGTGGGGAGTTGCATAAGTACCTGTTTATTAGAGCATCGCATGCTTCATTCCTCTGTGTCTCAATTAAAACACACACTCAGCCTAGTGTAGCGGAAGAGCTAGAATATGAAAGACATGCTCAGCAGCGCATCTCAGACTAGCCTGGCAGCTAGCATACCCTATATTTTACCCACACTCAACTTCAGTGATGTGCAAAAATGGATGTTATCTTGTATGCAACACATCATGTGCAACATCTTGAAACATCAGTCAGGTATTTTGTCTCTCCTTGGCGTTCCACATACTGTACAGTACTTACTAATATATATTGCATTACTGTGCAGCAGACGTTGCCCAACTTTAACCTGGATGTTCTTTGACATTATTTGTAGCTACAAATGGAAAAAGGATGATGTGTTGTTCATTAATAGACTAGCATGTTTGAGTTCTTGTTTACCTACTGTGACATTGTCAGGGGTTCAAGACGAGGTCTTAAGGGAAAAAAGGGGAATTTTATTAGGAAAAACAGGAAAGGAAAATGGTTAAAGGGGAGAAGATGGGGAAAAAGGGAGGAAAAGAGTAAAGGTGTGCACATGCAGGGAGAGTGGCCGACTGGAGCACACGGAGGTAGCGACCCCTCCCGCTGACATGAGCCAAGACCGGCCCCTCCCAGCTCTCTCCACAGACGGGAGTTCCTTTTTGATGTCCATTGGCTGGGCGTCCATCAGGGGCCTTAATGGGATCCATTCGCCTGCCTTTTCCTTTGAGCAGCAGTGAAGGTTCCACAGGAGCTTAAGCAGTTTTCCCCCCCGCGCTGTCCTCATCGCGGAGATCAAAGGGCGCATTCCAGTTTCATCTTTAACGTCTCTGGGGCAGGTCACATCGCTCCGCTCACATGGGACTTTCCATAGCTCCATCTCACAACTCTTCGCTTTGTTCCCGGACCTCGGACTAAACTATGCTCCTCGCTTTTATAACAAGGAGAAAGCCCGAGATCCATTAAGGTTAATTATCACCAGCCGGCCTCATCTGGCGGCCCGCCCCTTTGAGCACCTGCAGAAGGCGGGGGCCACCTACGTAGATAGCCTACGGATTAAGAGAGGAGAAACAACAGATTGAGACACACACAGATCACAGACACACGCCATGACAGACATACTTTAAGAACAGCCACTGTTTTTGGCTACATTCATATTATATACCTGAAGTGACTCAAATCTTCGGTAAAAATTTTTTACCGTAATGTCACACAGGGCTGTCTAAGTGTTACAAATCTGATATTTTTCAGATCGAATCTGAGTCACGTTCCTATGTGGTCCTAGATTGGATTCAAGCAATTTCATTGAAGTGGTATATTAGCAGTGCTAACAATTGCTGCTAAAACATCCATTGCGTGATGGGTGACACAAATATGATCAATGTGTTCCAGAGGACAGATATGTTCTCATTATGAGAATTCTTTTAACTCTCATGGCATACAAGTCTGATCTGACTAAAAAAAAATCAGACTTTTTCCAGCAATGTGGCTTGAAATGTGAACGTAGCCTCTTGCCGCATGCCGAAAAGGAACGAGTGAGTTCACTTTTTGCTACGTCTCCGTTTCCTCCCCGACGGTTTGAGGCGTTTGGAAGCTCAAAGTATTTCATGTTCTCAGCGAACATGCCCACAGGAATGCAACCTGAGTTTACTAGAAGTTTGCACATTTAGGATCCATTACAAAAGCTGTTCCAGACTCACAGGATACTCAGCTGCTCTTTACCGATTCTCTTTTTTTTGGTGCTCAGTTGTGTATCTGGAACTCATTTGTTCTTCCTTCTCTGTGGCATGTAAAGCCACCTGCTTCATGCATATATTCATAATGTCTGATGTCTTGCATGTGTATATCTTATCTACAATGTTTCCTAGGCCGTAATTTCCCTGCAACTTCATCAGTCCCTCTCAGCTTGCTCTTTCCCTATACCGCCCTCTCTCCTACCATACTCACTCATTCTTTATTCAAGACTTTTTAGACCATATCTGAGTTTCTCTTCTTCCTCCTCTGGGTTTGATCAGACAGTGACAGCCAGAGGGCTTGTCTGTGCTTACCTCAGGCCTCTACCACCTTCTCCTTCTCTCTACGTCTCAGTCCGTCCCCTCTACCCCATCTCTGTCTGTCCCTTCTCAACTCTTTGTATTGTGTCTTCTTTCGTCATATCTCTCTTATCTGCATCCCCACTGCATTCCCGTTTCACTCGATCCCTCCCTGTTTTTTTTCTGAAATAAGGCAAAGCATGAACTTATTCCTTAACAATAACAGAAAAAAAAATAACACACAGGCAACAGGAAGCAGATAAGGAGACAACTTTCCCGTGTAACAGTGACCAATAGCTTGAGCACTGGAAAAACATTGTTATTCTCTTCGACCTCAAGTCTCTACATTATTGATCATCATCATCCTCACCTGGCAGCTACAGAGCTGACATGAGGGAGAGGAAAAGAGAGAGAACGAAAAAGAAGGAAGGAGTTGTGGTGGTGGGGAAGAGGGTATCTGTCTCTTTGATTTAGAAGAAAATGGAAAGCCCTGTACAGACTCAGCCACAGGACAAACGTGTGTGTGTGTGTGTGTGTGTGTGTTTGTGTTTTGGAGAAACACTGAGTTTTAGAACACGTCTCCGTTGTAAGGATATTATGTATGACTGCTGTCTCTGTTCAAAGACCTCTAAGATAAAAGACCATCACCTTGATATATAAAACCTTGACAGTTTTGCTAAATAGACAGGCGGTTGCAGAGGTGAGGTCCTCATCCTCGTCAAGCATGCATTCCAAATAGCTTTGGCTGCACACCCAGGCAATCTGAGCACCAGGAGGGCATCCAGCTTCAGCAACACAGAGCAAGCCTCATGCTGAGCATTATATTAATGTGCTTATTCTTTCTTTGTTGGCTTTTTTCCTTTCTCGGGTTCGCCAATAGTTATTTGCACAGGTTTTATGCCGGATGCCCTTTCTGCCGCAACCACCAATTTCCCCAGGCTTCGGACTGGCATTGAGGATGCCCTTCACCTCCAGTGGCTGGGTATTATATACAGGCGTAGGGATAAGGACCTAAAGGCCTAAAGGCCCAACAGTTGCAACCGGGCAGCGGTGGGGCTCGGACCCCCCCGACCCTCCAATCAGCAATGAAAGTAGGGTGCAGTTGGCGAAGGCAGGACACAAGTGCTGTAAAAATAATAGTCAAAATCTGTAGTGGGGTTCAATAAAAAAAAACTAGACCCAAACTAGAACAATTCATAATCTTAAAACAGAAATAACAGGCAAGGGTGGAAACCAGGGAATACTAAAAAAAAATAAGGCACTAGGGACTCGCATCTTTGACTTAACTACAAAGATTCCATGACACAAAAAGCTATAAATAACAAACTAATCAAAGACTAAAAACAAAAAACATGTCAATGGAAATAAAAAGCACAAAGACAAGAAAAAGTAACAACACAAACGGTGCTGAGGTAGAATTTATAGCACACAACAGTTAGTGAACTAACTACAAATTTGTGTTTTGTCTAGTGTAATTATCTAGCTAATTACTGCAAATTGTTAAGCACGGGTTAATGCTAGGTAGCAGAGCCACTCACTCACTGACTATCATTGTGTTCAAGTAATTAATCACTTATCATCATCCCTACTCACTGATCATCATTGTTTAACAATAATTCATCACTGATCATTGTCGCTAATTCATCACTGATCATTGTCGCTAATAACTGTTGTTTACTAATAACTAATGACCAATCTTTATCCCTAATCACTGTTGTTTACTAATAACTAATCACACATCAGTATCCTTAATCACTGTTGTTTACTAATAACTA
>JAQQZS010000018.1:15758138-15773413 GCA_030068045.1 Platyallabes tihoni | reverse complement strand
TTATGGCCGTTGGGAGAAAGGATCTCCTGTGACGCTCTGTGGAACACTTGATAGTAATCAGTCTCTGGCTGAAACTGGCTGAAAAAATTTATTTTATTTAAATAAGATAAATAAAAAAGGTAAAAGATTTCCAAAAGATCGAACGTTTGCTGAACGTCCACAGACGACACTTTCTTCCGAGCAGTATCTGGCTTCATTAGTGCGCTCTCTGATGGCTAAGTCTCTGCTACGCAGTACCGTACCATATGAGCATCTGGATGTGACCCTGTACTGATGTATGTATTGATTCTCTGTACAGGACCCATGCAGGAGACGGTGATTGACTTCTGGAGGATGGTATGGCAGGAGAACACAGCCACCATTGTCATGGTTACTAACCTAGTGGAAGTTGGAAGGGTGAGTAGAGTAAGATGTGACACATTCCAACAGGGCTTTGAATAGAATTCTTCTAAATTCAAGATATAACATTTCCTCAAGCTTTTCTAATATTGTGTGTTATGAACTGAACCTCAAAAGATTTCGCTCGATTAGATAGCAGTGCTGCTTTTGGAGTGAACTGAGTGAGAACTAATCAATGTAGCTCATTACCACACAAGCATGAAATGGCTTTTCGGTTGGCCTTTTGCATGATGACCAGCTCTTCAAACCTCTGGAATCCAAATCTCTGTGTTTCTAATTAGCCAAGAGGACTATGCGAGGTTCGCACAGCACCGTCCACACAAAGCAGACGACAAAATCAATTTAAAAAACAAATAGTAAGGTTTTATTTGTGGTAAATATTACAAATCATATTATCATATCAGATATCAGAGCTGTTATATTAATGTATTAATGTGGATTATTTTCTTCTTTTGTGGTGCAACACATTCTAGGTAAAAATGCATGAAATGGTTAGGAGAGGTGAGGCTGATATTGATTTATTTCTAGCTCAGATTGTAGATTCGTGCACTGTATCAGTTGCAATGTTTGCATGGGCAGTATTTCTTCAATCCGATTGAAATCCGATAAAGATGTGTGTTTATATGTTCAAAACAATTAATCAGAATAAAACGTTTCAACTTGGGTGAAGTGGTTCTACCTGCCGGGAAATGTTTAATCTGACAGAAGCATTTTTCTTCAGTTCCCATCTTTTCTTATAAATCCCACCTTCTGCGTTATGACTGGCTATAATAATTGATTTTCATCTCTGATTGGTTAGAGGCCTTACTACGTATGTAATGTGAAGCCAATCATTGCTCTTTCTTTACCAAAGATCCAGAGCAGAAAAGTCTGAAGTAAATCCTGATCTGAGAGGTTTGTTCTTCCAGAGTCTGCACAGAAGGGGGATGTATTTATTCCGACAAGAGAGAAACCGTTTAGATGAAGTGTTTACACAGGGACCATGTACTTGTAAACGTACCCCATGACAGTTGTGTCGGGTGATTACACAGAGTGAAACGCTCCCCAGATCTTCATTTAGGCTTCAGTGAAGCATCTGTAGCATATCATCAGCACTGAGAAGGCGGCGTGTCTGTATGAATACAACCACAAGTGGAACCGAACATGAACGAACATGAATTTTCCCTCCAAAAAAAACGCTTCCGGAAAGGAAACAATGGAAATAATGCACGGCAAACTTTTTGTTCACCCACATTAGAAGTTAAAAGAGCATGGCCGACTTCATTGATTGTATTTGTACTGTTTGCTGTAGGATTACGATTTCCCCTTTAATGTAAACAAGAAGCGCAAGGACAGATTACAGACCTGCGAGTTTACTGTTTAACAAGCACTGGTTACGTCCATCATTTTGCAGCACAGGATCAGCCTCTGTGGGTAAGCGGGTGGAATGCCTTGACCAGGCAGATGTGCCTTGCTGCAGGCTGGGAGTGTGTGATACTTATCTAATGTATCCTGCTGCTGGTGGCGGGAATGTCAGAAGGGGGGTTGGGAGGGGGGGGGGTGGTTGTTGGGGCTGGCGGTTCTCCACAGAGAGCTATAAACCAACCGCTGTGCTCCTCTACCACCCATCTGCCTGCATCCTGCACCAAACACTCAGAGAGGCGAGGGCCAGATCTGATGAGCCCTGCAGGGGAGGGGGGACGGGGTGGGGGGACGGGGAGTTGTGGGGGAAATGGAAAAAAAGATAGAAAGAATAAATGGAGAGAAAAGAGATCTCATATAATTTGTTCTTCTCTCCACATAGTCAATGATATACACATCACTGCATTAGTCAGTCAATTTATTCCAACATTTATGATCATGCATGCATGTCGACATGGTCTATAACACGCCCACTTCTTTCTCTCTCTCTCTCTTTCTCTCTCTCTTCCCCCCAATATGCACACACACACTACACTGTCCTTAATTGATGGAATAATATAATGGCTCTGGCCTAATGTAATCTTGGCGGAGATTGAGATAGAGCAGTTCGGGCTTGTGGATTTCTCATCTCAAGTGTCACCAAGGGACTTCAACTTTTGCTCTCCTTCTCCTCAACTGTCCCTCCATCCTCCAGTCTCATTTCCAGCCTTAATGACGCCAGAGAGCCACATGAGACAGATTGAATCTTGCCATGGCTTTCTGTGTTTCAAATAGAAAAAAAAACCTTTCAGAGACATTATGCTGTTTTTCAGCTGCTGCTGTAACAAATGAGATATTAAGATGTTTTGCGCCGCTAATGTAATGACAATATTGTCGGCTTTCAAATTGCAGATTTAACCGTGTCATGTATGAGAGTGTGATGTTTATCAGTATAATATCGGGAATATAAAGAGGCGGCGGGTCTGAGCCCAGGGTATTGGATGTCACATTATATTTCGCGGAGCTTAACGTGAGAATGAGACGGCATTATGGTGTGAATTATGTTTTTGTCAATTCCTGAGAAATCTATATGGAGCTCCCGTTGGAGAACCTAAGTGACCTAAGCACTAAGTCTGATTTTTGGATCGTTGTGGCATAACTTTATCGTTTTTGTTTCTCTGTATGTTTTTCGGTCTGACGCTCAGAACTATTCTGCATATTAAAGACATACTGCAGTGACATTATCTCTATCTGTATCTGTATTTGTTTTCTGCTCCAGTTATCAGTATATGTAACCATCAGGTTGTTATTTGTTATGACCTTGACCAGGCAGGTACTAAGGATGTTGCACATGCATTGCCCAGCGCTGTGGTCTGTCTCTGTCCCACAAGACATTTTCTGACCACTCAACCTAATCTCATCTGCCAGCGAAACACCTCATGTGCCCATTTGACTTCCTGTGCAATCCTGATCCAAGTGCACACTTCACGTCTCACGCAGACGCTGTGTGAACATTCTTGGCAGATTCAATGGGAACTTTAAATGACGACTCAAGACGTATCTGTTTCTTCAATACCTGGACTACTCCCCCTGTCCTGTCCCACTCCCCCCTGTCCTGTCCCACTTTTATTATATTCTTCCCAATTGTGTTTGACTGATGGCACTTAGTTGGTAACCTAGTAACCCATGTTCCTTTTCTTCTTACCAACAAGGTCTGGTTATTTATCAGTGCACTGTTTTAACAAGGTTAAGCAAGCTTAGTCTGAAAGTTATACACTGCAAGTCATTAAAATTGTAGTTAAATGTAGATACCTTAGCTACATAATTAATAAAATAGTGTAAATAAGGTACAAAACATGATACTATAAAAAGTTGATTTTTAATGTGTATTTTATCTCTTTAGGTTAAATGCTGTAAATACTGGCCAGATGATACAGAGATATACAGGGATATGAAGGTGACGCTGATAGAGACCCAGCTCTTGTCTGAATATGTCATCAGAACATTCGCCGTGGAGAAGGTGAGAGGAAAAAAAAAAAAATTTAAAAAAAACATTACAACAGAAACTTTCCTGAGAGGCCGAATGCACCTACGCCACAGTGTGAGCAGTGTACTGGCTTTATGAATTTGTTGCAAATGCAAGTAGACATGCTCATCTTTCATAAGATCACATATGTTCCATCACGCATGCCTTTAGAGAAGGGTGTCTGCACACTACAAAGTATTTTCTCCGTTCATAAATTTCTAATCTTCCTTCGACTCTCAGAATAGATACAAAGATAACTTGGATTTGCGGCATATTGCTTTTTTTCACAAGAATAAAACTAATGGGAAAATGTGTAACTGCTGATGCTGCACCGATTCATCTGTCAATCTCTTATTCCACTCTTCCCTCACTTGTGACCAAGATCCCTAGATACTTACACTCCTCTGTTTAAGGCAGTATCTCATCCCCAACCCGAAGGGAACAATCCATACCATACTGTACAGTGCCTCAGATTTGGAGGTGCTGACACATCACACTGAGCTACAGTACAGACTGTCCCCGAGCATGCTGGAGGTCACTGCTCGATGAAGTTAACAGGACTACATCATCTGCGGCAAAGATGAAATCCTGAGGCCACCAACTGGGATACCCCGCACTACTCAACTGTGGCTAGAAATTCTTTCCACGTGACACGAGGCTGCCCTGGTGGAGTCCGGTGCACACCATGAACACGTCTGACCAGACTTTGGTTCCCTCAATAATCCTTTGCTAAAGAGCTTGTCCATTATTTCATGGCCAAAACGAAATACTTGTTGCTTTGCTTAAATCTACAATTTACTAATGTCCAGAACGTTCTCTCTAGTAACCCGGCATAAACTTTCACTGGATGGCTTTGGAGTGTGATCTGAATAAAGTTGGAAAAACACCTTCTGGTCCCCTTTCGTAAAGATAAAGACTGCCACTCCTGTCTCCCAATCCGAAAGCACTGTCCCTGACCTACAAACAATGTGGCCAGCAAGGACATCCCAACAACATCATCAAGAGCCTTCTGGGAATTCAGAACAAATCCCATTTATCATAGGAGCCCTGCCACCAAGTAGTTGTGTAACTGCCTTGGTGACTTCCTCTGAGTTTTCCAAATTTCACTTCCAGAGGGAGGCGCTTTGGTGGCATTTAGTCCCACCATGTCTCATCAGCATTTGTCCATTCTTGGAGTAATAAATAAATAAAAACATGGGTCCTGCTTGTTCCTCATAAGTTGCCTGACCATTTGCCAGAATATCTTTGAGAACATTTCCAAGGAATCCATCTAATTAAAATTCCTTCTATACTAATTGTTTCACTTTTGCAAGAAGTCATTGCTGTACACTACTGGCTCTGGTTTGGGAGCACCTCAGTATCCCCATGGAGAGATTAATATGGAGAAGGATGTCTAGGCATCTCTGTTTAAACTACTTCCACTGCAACCCACACCTGGATAAGGATGAAAATGGACGCATGAATTCGAAAATGTATAGTGTTGGGCATTTCTTAATGTAACCCTTGTTTTTGGTTAACGATGTTTCTGCAATCTCTTGTCTCTTTTTTTTGTAGAGAGGGGCACATGAGATCCGTGAGATCCAGCAGTTTCATTTCACAGGCTGGCCAGATCACGGTGTGCCATATCATGCTTCAGGCCTGCTGGGCTTCATCCGCAGAGTCAAGGCTAAGTCTGCCGCCAACGCTGGCCCTATTGTGGTTCACTGCAGGTATCACTCCTTTTTTTATCAATGCTTTGGCCAATTTTTCAGCAATCATAATGTAGACTGGTTTATATATTAAGTATTCTTCATCAGTAATACTCTACTCCAGAAAGTTAAAATCATTACAATTTATTCATTATAGTAATTATAAGCTAATATAAGGCCAGTGGCCTGAACCTACTAGATTTTTAAAATGAATGACATTTTTTATAGTCATGCTGCAATAGCTACAAATAAATAAACCTCTGTCTCTCCCCCAGAAGCATAGCATGATGTGTTTTTGACATTTACCGAGTTGGCGCTGATTTACAGTAATCTATTTTTAGTAAGATGAGTTCAGCAATAGGTTCAAATTCAGCAGTGCCCTTTTCCTTCTTCACATCTTTTGTTAGTACGAAATCACATGGTTTAATGGTCATATGAATGCAGATACATTAAAATGGATGGTTGGATGGATGGATAGATGGATTTCATTAAATCATACAGTAGTTGACTACAGCACTGTTTCATACTTCATACTTCATGCTCATTCACTTCATTATTCATCAAAAGATCCTGAGATTAAATACTTATATCTATATTGCTTTTCTTTACAATTAGATCACTCTTATAAATAGGCATAAGAGTAAGCTTTAAATAAATTCCAGGGTAATTTTTTATGTTATAAATCAAATATAAGGTAAAGATGCTTTACATTCAACATATATTTTCATAAATCAGCATCAGATAAGTTCTCTAACACAAAACCATCAGAAACCTTCCATCTCTTTCTGGTTCCTCTGGTAATATCGACAGAGTAGATCGTGATAATTGATACAGCACTTTACATCTTATGTCCGGCACCTGAGACAGGTACCGCACAAGAGGCGAGATCCTCTCAAAGCCTTTTTAATCCTTTTTTTTCTTGATTTTATTCTATAATTTAGTTTTTCATAACTCCTTCTACATGGGATATTTAATTAGAAAAGGATTTTGTTATTGTGTTTTTTCTCTCTCTCCCTCTCTCTCTCTGTAGTGCGGGGGCAGGACGGACAGGCTGTTTCATCGTGATCGACATCATGTTAGACATGGCCGAGAGGGAGGGCGTGGTCGACATCTACAACTGTGTCCGAGAGCTGCGGTCTCGCCGGGTCAACATGGTCCAGACCGAGGTACTCATCTATCAGTCGCCCTTTGAACTCGCAGTTATACAATGGTGTCTTAGTTTCAGGGTAAATGCAGTTGATGCTGAGCTATAAGATGAGAGCAGGAACATAAAGAGATATTGAAACAAAGATATTGAGAGAAATGTCATCTAATCGAGGAAGAAGAATCCTGTGTGAATTAGAAAGATCTGAAATAGTCTGTAAATCACATGTTTATCTATTCATGGCCTATTCCTGTTTAAAGTCGTTATGACTCTTTTTAGACAATAATCCGTACACTCGCTGTACTTCCTGCCTGTTTAAAAGCCAATCAAGACTTAGAATGTGACACAAATCAGGTGGTTATAAGTGCCATAAAAACACAGGAATAGATATGGGGCGAATATTACTGCGATTCTACCGCTCTCGACAATTTCGTGCTGAAGAACTCTTTGCTTTTCTGAACACAGACCATCTGGACTGAGCTGTAGACTAGCTGAATGCACCATTTCCCTGTAATTCCGTTTAGATCACAAGCATCATTGGATTTAATGGGCAAATGTTTCATAGATGACATCTGGATTGGGGTTTGAGTAACTACGCAAGCAGGGCTTCTCTGATTCATCCTCCACAAGTTCAGTGACCTTCAAACCGAGCGTGTGTGTGTGTGTGTGTGCGTACAAGCACTTACACACACACACATGTATTTTTGCTCACAGGTGTTTGTACGTGTTGACATTGCCCCTTAGCCTCCGGGCACTTGTTACCTTTTTATGTGCATGTTCGAACTGTCCGTGGTAATTTGCAACAACGCAAAGTGATTTGTGTTGCAAATTCGATGATTCTCATTAGGAAGAGAACACTCATACAAAATATATTTTTTTTTGGTTGTTTTGAGGTTGTTTGTGATCCCAGCTGTGCTCAGAGATGTGTCATGGCAACAGAAAGGTTAAAGATCATTAGCTACTCCAGCAGGCGCATTCATTATGGAGGCACTGACCTTGTGTCATGATTCGGTCAAAACTGACAAGACCAGATCGTCTCCAAATGTCACTTCATCAGCGATTTTCATCAAAGTACTGAATTGTCCGTTCCTGAATAAGGAAATAGGATGTGCCCTCACATATGTTGGGAATAAATCAAGACTATTTTGGATTGGCAAAACACACATTGTAACATTTGATTTGGTTTCCTTGATTAAAAAAAAAAAAAAAAAAAAACAAAATTTTTTGCCAACAAAAAAAAAACCATTAAATAAATTTGCCACAAAGGCAGATGCGAGTAGATTTATTCATTAAAATGCAAACAAACACAACTGAGAAAACAAGAATCTTACAAATGAACCATGGACCCGAGGCTATGAGTGATACTGAGAAACAGATGCGTATAAGAAAAGGTGTGACTCTGAAAACAAGAACTTAAACAGAGGGTTTAATTATAGTGAAACAAGGTGATGTGCTGGGGCTGATAGTAGTGTAGTCCAGCATCTCTTTATCATCTCTTTTTATTATGACATCATTACAGATTGTTATAAAGAGTCATATGATATGATTATGGTTTTTAAATTCCCTCAAACTATAGTAATCAAATTTGTATTTATAACACTGATATGAAGCCCTATGTACAACATCTATAACTGAGATAAGGATTATAAAAAGTCTCTTCTTTCAGTAAAGGATAAATTCACTCGAATATCACTGTAGGGTTTTTACCTAAGCCTCTTAAAATAAAACATATAAGGTCATATTGTACATATGAATGTGTCGTAGGTACCCAGGTAACTAAGCAGGTCCCCTGTAACTAACAATAAAGATGAGACAGGTGAAAATTTCCCAAACAATATTTTGCCCCATTTTTTTAATGGATTTCCAGGCCAAAGCACTGCAGTGTTTACTATTTCCAGCTTCAATGCATTACTGTCAAAAGTAGGACGGAGAAAGTAGATGGAACTTTATTATTCTCAGTAATCAACACGTTAAACAGGCTATGGTTGGACAGGTGGCGAACTGGGCAAGGCAGGAACAGGACCATGCAAACTAGGAACAATGGCCTGGGTAGAGATTTTTACAAACAACACAGATCATACATTTGTGTAATTGAGTCTGGTCAGTAATTACATGAACTTGAACATGTGAGCTGGTATTTTGTGTCCCATAGCAGCCATGAGTGTAGACGAAAGACATGGACCAAGGGGAATAATGTATAATGTACATACTTAGTCTTCTAACGTATGTAATTAAAAGGCTGGTAACCAAATGGCGTAAATGGTGGCTCGGTGTCGTAGTGGTCAGCACTATCGCCTTACACCTCTAGTTACTGGGTTCGATTCCCGCATCGGGTCTGTGTGCATGGAGTTTGCATGTTCTCCCGGTGCTTGGTGGGTTTCATCCGGGTTCTCTGGTTTCCTCCAACACGCCAGCAACATGCAGATTAGGCTAATATGCATTTCCGAATTGCTTGTAGTGTGTGAATGCACGTGTGAATGTTGACCGGAGGTCCTACCACAGTTGGGAATAAATACACTGGTCATCACTGAATGGACTACAGACGTTCCTAGATGAATGGATGGTTGGATGGTTACTTAAAATTTTTAATTGTCTATTTTGTTCTTACAGGAGCAATACGTCTTTATCCATGATGCCATCCTGGAGGCGTGTCTTTGCGGCGACACCACCATTCCCGCCAATCAGCTCCGTTCCGTGTACTACGACATGAACCGATTGGATCCCCAAACCAACACCAGTCCAATCAAAGAAGAGTTCAGGGTAAGAATGAAGTGGATTCAATGAGGATTAGGAATTAGGAAAGAATTAGGAAAGTTTTTTTTTTAAACTCACACCGACACAATTTGTATGACCTAGTGTTAAGGGTTAAAATCAGATGCTTAACCAGATCCTCCTCATTGAAATTAATTAGAAATTCTTATGAACTTTCCCTGAGAACCTTCCCACAATCTTTACATAGAGCTTGTACTGTAGTTCAGTATATTAGGCTTAACATCATTTCGCTATTGTTAATATTTGGCTACTACTACTACTACTATAATATATACAAATGTAATATAAAGTTCATTATTTTCATCGTGATTTATATGAATGCATGTGTGTTATGCAGACGCTGAACATGGTGACCCCCACACTGCGCGTAGAGGACTGCAGCATTGCACTACTGCCACGGAACCATGAGAAGAACCGCTGCATGGATGTTCTTCCTCCTGATCGCTGCCTGCCCTTCCTCATCACCATCGATGGAGAAAGCAGCAACTACATCAACGCTGCACTTATGGATGTAAGAAAGCCAAAACTGAGCCACTGAGCTGACATGCTGGTTATTTTTTAATAACATGTGGCCACAAATTAATATACCGAGGTCATGAGTTCCTCCTGCTTCTTGCGGTTTTTAAGATCTATTTAGTGGCCACAATATGGGTTTTAAAATGTGAGCGAGAGCGAAAGAAATCAATTGAATTACACAAGTTGGCCTAAGGAACCTCGTCATGGAGAAGATTGATAATGTTACCCTGTAGTTCAACCTTGGGATGACACATAAAGGACATACTGGAGTCATTGACATGGATATGCCATTAACTCGAGTCACCCTCTCAAAGTGAATACACTTTTTTTCATCCATTATATAATTAACTGAAGTCAGTGTATTAAGCATGTTGTTGCCACAACAAAAATCGAGCCATGGACTCAGGTTACATAGCTCACGGCCGTGACTTTGGGATCTCCTGATCACAACACGATCATCTGTCACAACGAGACACTTAGCTTGTGGTCTTCATTATTAATTCTGTCTTAACACTCCCATCTACACTATTGATTTAGAGCTATCTAAGTGGTTGGACAAATGTTCTGTCACATCAAATGTTTTAACACTAAGATGGACATACTGGGAAGACATTGCTTTATTTATCTAAACTTGTACCTATGTTTCTTCCCATTTCATCCCCTCCCCTCTTTGTCCTTTCCTTTTGCGTCCTCTCATACATTCAACAGAGTTATAAGCAGCCTTCTGCGTTTATCGTAACCCAGCATCCTTTGCCGAACACAGTGAAAGATTTCTGGAGGCTAGTGCTGGACTATCACTGCACGTCCATTGTTATGCTCAATGATGTGGATCCAGCCCAGGTGAGGATGGATGGATGGATGATTGGTTGGATGGTTGGATGGATGGATGGATGGATGGATGGTTGGTTGGATGGATGGATGGATGGATGATGGATGGCATATTATTTTCTTTTCACATGTCCACATCTTAATTAGGGAAATAAAACATGCTGTTATAGTAAGTTCTAAACCAACTAAATTCCAACTGATTAATCTGATGAATTAGGAGGCATTTCACGAGTGGTGATATAGAGCATAACAGCACTGGGACACATAACTATATGTATCACTCTACATCACAGTTGCTCTAAATACCATTAATTATACTAACTGTCAGTCAGCAGCATGGGTAAAAAATAGGTCTGTACAGTCTGGGGATTGCAGCTGCCTTCTATAGTCCACTTTTCAAACCAGTCACGGAAACACCTTCAGCAAGGAAACACATCTGATAATGTTATGTCATCTTAAATGCCACTTTGTCTCGTTAGTAATCACTTCTACGGTAAGTCGTTCTGAATTTCCTTCTAAACCGTCCGTGTTGTTTTGTTCACAGCACACAGGCTACAGTGCTAACTAGTTTCTATCACAAAGCTGAATCCCACATCCCTATCTAACCCTTGATCAAAGGGGATTCTAACTTACACCCTACATAGGGCAAGAGCTTTCCATTTAACAATATTTGGGATTTAAGCCCAAAAGCCTGAAAGTTAGCTAATATTCTATAGTGGAATAAATGGAAATATGAAGTAAATGTCATAAGTTTCTCAGGACTGTCCAAAACCTTTATGGTTTATTTTCCTCACTTTGTGGCTAGTAAAAATTTTAAACTACTTTCACCGCTGTTAATTACACTAACCGTCAGTCGCCAAGTTTATACAATCAATAAGAGGATGATGTATAAGTAATATATAATAGGTATAAAGTATAACGGTTGATTATAATCAATAAGGAGGTGATGTATAAGTAATATATAATAGGTATAAAGTATAAAGGCTGATTATAATCAATAAGAGGATGATGTATAAGTAATATATAATAGGTATAAAGTATAACAGTTGATTATAATCAATAAGAGGATGATGTATGAGTAATATATAATAGGTATAAAGTATAACAGTTGATTATAATCAATAAGAGGATGATGTATGAGTAATATATAATAGGTATAAAGTATAACGGCTGATTATAATCAATAAGAGGATGATGTATAAGTAATATATAATAGGTATAAAGTATAACGGTTGATTATAATCAATAAGAGGATGATGTATAAGTAATATATAATAGGTATAAAGTATAAAGGCTGATTATAATCAATAAGAGGATGATGTAGTGAGACCTAATGTTATGAGAGAAGTTACTTTAAACACCCCATTTATTATTGTCTCATTATGTTATTTTCTAACAAGTTAGATACTAATTAGATATTGTTTTACGTTTTATATTTTGTAAGTTAGACAAAAAAAATTAGCTTGTCATGTTAGTGAGAAAACTCCATCTTTAAGACCCCCTGCTGGAGGAAAACCTAAAGTTACACTTTCAATTATCTCTGACTGTTATAAAGCGCTGACACTGGAGACTCCTTCCAATAATGTGGAAATGCAAAACATATCAATAATTTTTTAAAACATTTTTTATCAGTTAATGTGGCGCACCCACCATACAAGTTCCTGTATAAGTTTTTGCTACTGAAATGATAACATATTAGAATTAGTGCATTAATATCAACCTTAATATCAAGCAGCTGGTGTCGTCTGCTTGTTCCTTCAGATTAAGACTTCGGTAGCAGTGACCCGCCTGTCATAGTCATGACATAGTGTAGGTGTAATGCCTTATATTCCTTACATCTTTGAAACTCCTTATGCCAATAAAAAAGGAAAGATGTTTTGGTAATCAAATTGACCTTTATTATTTAGATTAATCTTTGACTTTGATAAAAATGGAAATTCACAATGTGATAAAGGGATGGATAGGTAATAATTCATGATCGACATCAAACGAATAATCAGACAGAATAATTAAAAATGAATGACTAGCAGAGGTATCTCTACATGTGCTGTGTAGACATAGACTCCGGTGTATATTTGTGCAAGAGTGTGAAAGAGTTCTGTGTGTCTCTGTTCGTGACTCTGCATGAACGTGCAATCCTGTGAGTGTGTGTAAAAGTGTGTTAGTGTGTGTGTGTGTGTGTGTATGAGTGACTATGTGTTCTGGACTCTGTGTGTGTGTGTGTGTGTGTGTGTGTGTGTGTGTGTGTGTGTGTGTGTGTGTGTGTGAGAGAGAGAGAGACTCTGTGAGGGTAGCAGCCTGAGGCTCTGTCATAAAACCCCAGAATCAAAGCTAAGAGGGAGGCACAGAATCCCACAGTCTCTCCTTCCATCCCACCAAAACTCGTCTCCTGCTCAGCTCCTCTCCCTCTTTCCCCATCCTCTCACACTAAGTCGTCTTTCATTCAAAATTCTAAGTGTAGCCACTGAGACTATGAGGTCTGTGTACCAGGGGCATACATATGCTGTTCACCGTACACTCTCTAAAATAGACAGTGAATAATTTCACTCTCTCTATCTCTTTCATTATACTCCCTTAATTGTAAACACATAAACCAGCTCAGATCCCCTAACTAATCTTCTGAGCAGAGTGGAGCAGCTTGCTATATAATAATAATCTGGATTTTCTGGATTCTGCTCAAGTACCTTATTTAATTTTTTTCATAATGTTATAATTAATTGAACTTAAAACATTTATCATATTACACTAAAGTTAATGGTAATCACTAACCAGAGCTTAGTGTTAAAGTAAAAGTAGAGATACCCTAGGTAAAAAATGGTACTTAAGTAAAAGTGGAAGTCCTCAGTATACAGTTCCACTAGAGCAAAAGTACTTACTTTTAAATTTATTTAAGAATCAAAAGTATTTAACCTTAAAGGCATAGTAAATGAGTCTCTCCTTCTCTCACTCTCTCTATCTGTCACCCAGAAATGTAGTAGAGTAGAAAGTACAAATAGTTTACTCAGGTAAAGTACAGCAAAGTGAATATTTACTAAGTAAATGTACTTAGTTACTTTCCACCACTGTCACTAACTGTAGTTCATTTAAGGTCTCATTTAAGAACCAGAGACAGATCAAAATCTGCTGAAAGCTGCAACAACTGCAAAACATCTGGACAGATTTAGTATTTTTCAATAAAACAGCTTCTATCCTGCACTTAAATTGCGTCCTCATGGTCTGTTTCAGGATCCCCTGGCTAGTTGTAAAAAATCAATAACAATATAATAGGATTTGCTGGATCAAGCGCTAGTTTGTAAGCCGCAGAATAATTAGGATGGAAGCCGTATTGACGGCATAGAATGAAATGCTGTTTTTTCCCTTTAGTCTGCATTTTTATTGAAGGAAAGCAGTTTTGTTTACAATCCCTGCCTAAGATGTTTCAACGAGGGTGAGTCAAAACTTATCCGCGCTTAGATAGGATCGAATTAATTTTTAGAAAAGACAAATATATAATTTTTTCGACATAATATCCTTGCTTTTCAATACACTTTGTCCATCTATCAACAAGCTGTCGTATTCATAATATACATTAAAAAATGTTTTAGGCTGAAGTGTGAGCCACGAATGCACCGCTGTCTTCACTTCTTCATCAGAAGTGAATTTTCATCTTCGTAGGGCTGCTTTCAGCAGAACGAACAGGTGAAAGTCTGATGGAGTGAAAAATCAGGACTATAGGGAGGATGCTTTAACAACTCAAAACAAAGTTTTTGCAGCGTGTCAACAGTGTCCCTTGGATATCAGTCCTCTGCGTTTAATCCGAATTTTAGGCATCAATACAATAAGTGTCTCACTGTTGATTGTTGAACCTTTTTCCTGCTAATGTTCCAATACTGCCCCTTGTGTTTGCTCTATACTCTGCTGTTTACTCTCAGACACATAATGATGAATCCACATCTCGTCACCAGTAATAATTCTCTTTAAAAAACTTTCACCGTCCTTATCGGTCCTTTTTTGGGGGGGGCAGATGTCCAAACACTTCTGCTTATGTTCTTCTTTTAGTTGTTTCAGCATCAGGTCGACCCTCAGACCACAACAAAAATAATGACCTCAAAAGAAACTCACAGTAAACCACAGTTACAAATGAACTGATGTCACACACACCGGCACAACAGTAACTGGAGAGACAGTAGCCTTGAACGGAAAGCCCTGACAGATAATTGTTTAATCTGAATTCTGCCACCCAGATTAAATAGGTCAAATAGGCCTTTAGGCCATAATCATAGATGACAACTTCTGACTCGTACCCAAGTTTTATGTACTTTCAATAGTCTGAGGTCTGGATAGCAATCTCCACATTTTGGTATTAAACCCTCACTGCTCTCTTGTAACCCATCTTTGAATAAATTCAAATTCAAATTTTATTTGTCACATACACAGTCATACACAGTAGGAAATGCAGTGAAATACTTAATACGACCGCCAGTGACCTTAGAAATGTAAAATAAAGACTTATACGTAAAAATATGAATAAAAAGAAATACTA
>JAQQZS010000018.1:15697931-15709282 GCA_030068045.1 Platyallabes tihoni | reverse complement strand
TTGAGAACATGGTTGTTGTTCAATAATAAAATTATTCCTCAAAAATACAACTTGCCTAATAATTCTGCACTCCCTGACTCACTTTGTCGGACTTAAGAACAAATTGCACTTATGAACGTGCTCCCAGAATGAAACTTGTTCGTAAATCGGGGACTACATGTGTATTTTGTGTGAACGCCATGTTGTATACTTAAAAAAAACTATGATGGATACTGGATAGTGTAACCTTCTGTTAACATAGAGTAAACATGGAATGCTACTGCCTTGGTTATAATTAATTACATGCTTTTGTGAATAAATAAGTGATTATATCCAGAGTGAAGGGATATGGCTTGTGGATGTGATGTGACCGTGCCAAATTGTCTTACGAGTAGTCTATATGACAAATATCACACATTAAGCACTTATATAATTTCTTTTCAAATGGCAACTTGGAAGAAGATTAAGAAAGAATAAATTAGAGACTTACCACTTGTAAAAGCGATAGGTAACCCAACCCTACATTGTCGAAGTTAACCTTCACCTTGGTCCAGTAGAACTGAGTACTGTTCATGGCCAGGCATTCTGATTTATTGTTCACAGTTGAGGCGTTATGGATGAAGCCTGTCCTGTTGATACACTTTCCGAATTTCCCGGCAAAAAGATTGACTCCCATAATGCTAAAGATAAGCCAGAAGATCAGACATACCAGCAGCACGTTCATGATGGAAGGGATGGCACCAATTAGTGCGTTCACCACCACCTCCACAAAAACAAACACCGGCATGTTGGAACATATAGTACGAGAACAAAATACTGTATACATGTAGGACAGAAAGGTGATACCAGCAGAAAAAGGATTAAGAAAAAATTGCCTTACCCGCATTCCTTCAAATCTGGACAGGGCTCTCAGTGGTCTGAGGGCTCTCAGGGTTCGCAAAGATTTAATCGCTCCAAAATCTGAGTAGCCCAGAGAGTTCGCCACCAAGCTAATTAATGATACCTAAAGAGTGGAGAGAAGGATTGCACATTGCAAAGAATGCACATCAGAATGGAGAAGAAAAGTGATTTATGTGACTTTGAACGTGACATATGGAGCCAGGTGGGCTGGTCTGAGTATTTCTGAAACTCCTGATCTACTGGGACTTTCATGCACAGACTGAACGTATTTTTTTTTATCCTTAAGTACAAAAGAAATGCTCAGCTTATGCTAGCACGTCATTTATGGTTTATTAAGATTATTATTACCTCTGCTAGGCTTATGACTGGTCCCACTCGAGTTAGTGTCTCATAAGAAAAATGGACTTACTGTAAGTTTAAAGTCAGAATTATGATAAACTTATACAGATAAACTAAAGCATGTCTGTACAGTATACTCACGTCCACTATCAGGAAATCCAGCCAACACCAATAGTTTGTGAAATACTTCTTAAATCCATATGCAACCCATTTCAGAAGCATCTCCAACACAAAAATGTAGTTGAACAGCTTGTCTGCATATTCCAGCACCACTTTCACCACCTTCTTCTGTTCAATATAAATGTCTTCAAACGCCTGAAAGGAAAGCATTGAGCAAATTACAATAAATTACAACAGTTAATTACAACAATATGAATTATATCTGCCAGGTAAAAAGTTTTACTACTCATCCTATATTTTTGCATTGTAATAAGATAGACTCCACACAGCCCACTTCATAACAATATATAATTATATTTTACTTTTACACTCTAAATGGCAATTTTTTTCCAATGGTAACATTTATACAGTATCATCTATATTTTTGATGTTAACAGTATGGCTTTAAGCAACACTAGTTATTCAAATTCATGTAGAGATCTTATGTGTGGGCTCCTACCAGAGCTCCGCTGCTCAGGAGGATCATGAAGATGATGAAGGTCTCAAACCAGCGATGTTCCACAATTTGGTAGCAGGTCTTCCTCAGGATCCACCAGACAAGACCAAGACCCTGGTTCGTGCTGATGTCACACCACTTACAGTGGTGCATACAGACTAAGCATAAACAATAAAAAAAAAATAATTAGCTGGTAAAACCCAACAAAAATACCCTAAGGTATTACTTTAAGAAGATAATATAGTGTAAAAAAACATGTGCTTTGCAGACCTAATACAGACTGCTGCACTATTTCTTTGGGAGGATACTGGAGCGTCTAACCCCAAGCCAGAAGCCCAGGATCAGCATGAACTCATATTTATATACTTTAAATTTTAATAGTAGATTCTACATTTGTTATTTTACATATCCCTTGTAGATTTAATTGCTTTTTATTATTTCAAACATTGTCCTGCACTCACAGTCAGGGAGACACTCTTCTGGCTCCATGGTGTCATCAGCTAGCTGGATGTCCACATCTTTAACTTCTGGATTCCTCAGATCCACAGTACTTCCTTCTGATAGGCTGATCATGTCCTGATAAAGCCAAAGACTGGTGTTCAATTCCTTTCTCCATCATATCCATTCTACAGTAGCCACAACAGAAGACCCCTATTTAGTGCCCTAAATAGGGCATGGGGTTTCCCTAAAAGTTAGTGAACTAAGGAATTAACTAAAAATAATATGAATTAACATTTAAATTATTGTTTTATCTGACTGATACTACCACAACTATTTTAGTGCAATTTTGTAAAGGTGTCTAGAATTTGTCCATGATTTGTTATACAGTAGTTTAGCACTTTGGCTTTAAATGAGACTTATTATGATAATTAACTTTTCAATCATTTTTGGACAACCTCATGGGTCTCTTAAAAAAAAGGTGGTGTGACTGTGTGTGTACATGCAAAAACATGAGAAATAAACATCTTCCTTTTTTCAATTAAATTTGCTTATATTTTATAGGGTACTGATGATTCCAGAACAGTGAGCCATTATGCGCTTCCAGCCAAAGTGGATTAAGGCACTGCACCCCTCTTGCGCGTGTAGCGGAGCTGGTCATGGTGCTGAATGCGTTGTTGTAGGCCAACCATCACATTTATTTAAAACACATTTTTGGATTTCTTTGTTAATCATGATTTGTTAGTTATGGCAATATTCCTAAGGAAAAAAGGTGGTAAGACGCTCATACTGTATGGCTCGCAGCTCAGCTCTGTCCAGGAGTCAACATTTTATTTGCCCAAAATAGATGCAAAAAACACCACAGACTGGCATGTTGAGAGAGTTACAGATTGAGAGAGTTACAGCAATGTGTGCAATAAACATTCTTTCTTAACACTGGACAAATTCCAAGGTGGAATTTTCCTGAAAAATACTAAAACTCAAATGTGGATTCCAACTGTCCATGACTCAACTTCAGATTCCGCTGCAAGTGTTAATATTTTTACGTTATTGTTTGTTATGTCCATTTGTTGAATATACTGTAGGTGCTCTGTGTAGCTACTGTTGCCAGATACGTCTTTGGGATAGCAATATTGTACCCATCAATTGGTGTAAAACTTTTTTAAGCCAAATGCATGGGTTTTGTGTAGAAACAGATCCCTTGCGTGTAGATACAAGAATGTTATTCTATGATGACATCCTCAATTTTAACCTGATTAGAAATATAACACGGAGTTATAACATCTCTTAAACTGAAGATCTTGAGATTTGTCTTAAACTTAAGACTTAACAAGTACTCACTGTCCATGTAATTGTTCAACCATTTATATTGACCTATAATTTGCTTACATTCATTTCTATTAACGTTGTTAAATTCACAGGAAAATGGTGTAGCAATCAGCTTACCAGTTTGGTTACTTCATCTTCTGATATCTCTGTGCCATCTTCCTCTTCTTCAGGAAACTGCATGTCTGATTCTCCAGGTGCTTTTGGGACACATACATTTAAGCTGGGATTGGTCATGTAGGTGTCTTCCATTTCTGAAGTCACATGTTTCTCATGTTTCTTAGTGCCATGACCCTTCATGGTTGCCTGGGCTTGGTTTTTCTTGTGCCAGTGTGTAGTCAGATTGCCACTGAAGAGGTCCTTGATGACTCCCAGTATCCAGGTAAGGCCAGCATAAATGCGTGCTATGGCTATTTGTAGGTTGTTCATCTCGCCATCTTCTTCAGGAGTAGACAGGTTATCAGAACTGAAGGAGCTCAGCAACAAGGCCAGGAAGAGATTCAGAACCTAGTCAAACACACATTGAGAAAAGGTAGGGTGTTATGGTCTTTAAAAAAAAAAAGCTTTTATTGACAGTTTCAACGTTCAGAACAGGGCATTATTGACCAATAAATCTGTCTCAGAGAGTTGTTGCCATTGGGGAGTGTGCCTTTGAATGTGATACCTGATGGTCAAACATCTGAATTTATCCACTGAGCACCAAGCCTACAACCAGAAGGACGATTCTACATAAATGTACCATTTGCGGCCACTATCAGTTGGTCCTTGGATAATTGGACCTTGATCATTAAATAAGATAGGCCTTTGTCACATGCCCAATGTACCTAAACATCTTCTCATTGTGAATTTGCCCCTCCCAATGTCTTATCATCGTACCATGCCAGGCATTATAATATTTTACATTTTGGATGTCGCAGTCTCCCCCTCTGTTCTGATTCCAAGGCCATCTTCTTCTTCTTCCTCAGGAAACTGCATTTCTGATTCTCCTGGTGCTTTTGGGACACATCTATTGTATTTAAGCTAGGATTGGTCATGTAGGTGTCTTCCCTTTCTAAAGTGGCTTGTTTTTATGAATAACTGCTGATTCTCCCAACAGTACTATTACATTCATGGTTGGTGCCATGACCCTTCATGGTTGCCTGGGATTGGTTGTTATTGTGCCAGTGTTTAGATTGCCATTGAAGAGGTTCTTGATGACTCCCAGAATCCAGGTGAGGCCAGCATAAATGTTTGCTATGGCCATAGCAAGCATTTATAATGTTACATTTTAGACAAACACATTTTAGATGCTATTTTAAATATCTGAGCTGCACAAACCCAAGCAACTCCAAAATGTTTTTTAACTAAATAGAAAACATAAATAAAACACGATGGTTTCAATTAAAATGTACAAATAGTATCCTGCAACTCACCACCAGGTTTCCAATGACCATAACCAGCATGAACACAAGGATGCAGAGCGGCTGACCAGCCACCTCCATGCAGTCCCACATCGTCTCTATCCATTCACCGCACAGCACACGGAACACAATCAAAAATGAGTGGAAGAAGTCCTTCATGTGCCAGCGTGGCAGAGTGCAGTCTGTGCTGATCTTACATACACAGTCCTGATAGTTCTTCCCAAACAGCTGCATGCCAACCACAGCAAAGATGAAGACGATGATGGCCAGGACGAGAGTCAAATTGCCCAGCGCACCCACAGAATTGCCAATGATTTTGATCAGAATATTGAGAGTGGGCCATGACTTGGCCAGTTTGAAGACTCTTAGCTAAAACAAGGAAAAATGGATGAATAGATGGATGGATGGACGCATGAAGTTAAGCTTAAGTAGTTTTTGCTGTTACCATTGATAATAGATGGGAAACTTGCAGCTGCTTTCATATGACCTTACCAGTCGAAATGAACGGAGCACTGATAACCCCTCAACATTGGACAAACCAAGTTCCATCAAACTCAAGCAAACAATAATCCCATCAAAGATATTCCAGCCTTGCTGGAAGTAGAAGTATGGGTCCAGAGCAATGAGTTTCATTATCATTTCAGCTGTGAAGATCCCAGTGAACACCTGAAGGCAAACAATGAAGTGTATACTAAACAGCAATACATATCTGCAATATATACTGCTCAAAAAAATAAAGGAAACACTTAGTCCCAGTTTGACTTGAACGTCTCTCATATGTGTATGCATGGCTCAAGTCAAACCGGGACTAAGTGTTCCCTTTATTTTTTTGAGCAGTATACATATAGCATCCATCTATACATATAGCATCTGCAAATCTAAGAAATAAAATATAAGGCATCATTAGTCAAAGAAGCAACCAAGAGGCCAAGGGTAACTTTGAAGGATGTAAAGAAATCCACAGCATAGATGGCAGAAATGGAAGGCCTTTATAGTATGGAGTTTGACAAAAGACATGTTGAAGTCAAGGTTGTCTAGATTGGTGGAAACAAAGCTTTACAGTTGGAAAAAAATCCAACACTACTGATCACCATCTTCAAAGTGAAGCATGGAGGTGGTAGTATCATGTTAAGATTTACCTTTAAGAGGTGCTCCTCTGAATAAATCAATTTTTATGAGGTTATTGTAATTAAATAAATGTTTCTGCAGTAAAATGATTCATGGGTCAAGCACTTGAGTTGCACTAGATGCCTCATAACATTACGTATGTAGCAGGCTCACCAGGTTCCCAACACTCAGCATGCCATTAAATTCCTCAGTCATGGGGTAATGCTCCAATGCCATAAAGAGTGTGTTGAGCACAATGCAGATAGTGATGGCAAGGTCCAAGAAAGGATCCATCACCATGACCTTTACTAACTCCTTTAGGCCAAGCCATGCTGGAGAGCACGTCCATATCAGATACTTTTTAGAAAACACATTCCAACAAGTAGGGCACTTCTGACTGGCCTCTTCAAATTCTGAGATACACAAATGAGAAAAATTATTGTTAAACAGTTATTGACCTGGACTGAGATTTGCACGATCATTAAAACAAAATTGCAGGACATGTTTAGATGTCTACTAAAGTCTAAGCTGATTTAGGCGTTTTGTGAGTCGCAAATGGGCAATTAGACATTTAAATGCTATTCTTACAAGAACATAAGATTGCCACTGGACTTTTGGTCTATAGTCTTAACCTAACAAAAGTATCATCTTTTATACATTACCATTTATCAAAAATGAAAAAAGAAATCACTAAATACATGAAGGTATAATATACAGTTGCCTAAAAATTGCATGATATGGCTACAGTACTTGTCATAGAACAATAACAATAGAATATAAGACTAAAAGACTGGAGCCCACCATCAATGGCATCACTGAAGAAACTGACTGAGCTGAGTTCTCGCTTCCTGCAAGAAGACAGAGCTTCTACCTGTTCTTTCTGCATAGGTTTGAAGACTTCATTAGCATGGTCTCCTAAACATGCCAGCTCCTGTTTGTCACCAGAGACATGGTGTACACTTAGGACACATGCTTTACACTCACAACATAAGATGCCTTGTTTCACGTATATACGAGGGCCCGTTCAAGTCAAACCGAGACTTTTGAGTAAAACTACATTTATTTCTCTATATAGTTGCCTGCATTAATGCACATCACTAGTTACTGGATACCATCAAGGTACAAGATTGGACTGCCTGATTCACGTCTGAAATGCTGGCCTCCCAGGAACTCCTCAAATTGCCCAAACATGTGAAAATGGCTTGATGGCTTGGAGCGGGGTCAGGACTGTATGGGAGTTATTGCCATATCTCCCATACAGTTCTGTACGGGAGTCCATACAAAACTGTACAGGATGTGGCAATAACTTCCAGCCAAGTTCTGGTAATGTGTAAGTGTTGTGCATGTATTAATGTGTGTACCGTCGCTACAGACAGATGCATTTTTTACGCAACTTGGCAATTGCTATCTTTCAGTTTTCAAGGATCAGGTGTTCCTCTCACTGAATGTTCACAGGAATAAATGATGTGGACTCTGAGCCACCTCAGCTGGGATCATCATTTATGGGCATAGACCTTCTATAAAACATTCAAATCATTTAAATGTTTTACTGCAGATAAGAGTCTCATCACTGTACTGTGCCTGAAGTCTTCTCAACACAAGAAATTTCATCACAAATTTCAGCAAAGTTTTTGTTTGACTTGAACACCCCTCATATAACAATATTATATTTATTGCCCAAAATATTAATAACTTTTTTTCAAAAATACATGCCAAATGGTATGCAGTGAAGTTAAGTAGAGCTGTTCATTTTACCTCTTTGACCTTTTCCATGCTGTGTGCAGAAAACAAGGTAGGTGTATGTGAGCTGACGCCACTAGTTTTATTCTGGTCTGACAAAGGTTCAAGCTGGCCATTGATGGCAAAGCTTGGTAGGAGAACTTGAGAGCAGTGGCTCCTAATGCTGCTCATGCGGCGTTTGTGCCATGGTATCACTGTGGATCCTGATCGACTCCGTTCCTCATAGAGGACATTGTTGTGATCGTCAGCCTCAGAGTTTTTGCATAGATGAAAAGTGAACACACTGCTGTTGCTTTCCCGACGTGTGCTCAAAGGATGGGAGGTGAGTGTGGCTAGGAGTGGGTACACCAACTGAATGAAAAGATGGAGAATGCAAAAAAGTAGAGTGTTGGGACTGTCTTAAATCTTTTAACCAGAAGCCAAAAAAGATGGAATTGTGACCTGTTTCAGGAGTGACAAGCACCCCTGAAACAGGTCACGATGCCATCTTTTAATATGAAAGTAGACACACAGGACTTTAAGAGTTGCAGTTTTACATACTTATTTACTGTATTTTTTATCTAGACTACTTTTTTACGGATTATAATTTTATTGTGATTATTGTATACAGTGCTTTACTTTCAAAAGAACTCCATCTGAGGAATTCACCCCCTCCCCTATCCCATTGTCCTGCTCAATGTCAACTAGTCACAGATACTCCAATGAAATGAAACAATGAAATCAACAGTGAAAAAGGGAAATCCTAGAAGTCCTACCTTCTCATCAGAAGGATCATCTTCTGCTTCCTCTGACATGGTTCTATATTTAGGTTGATGTTCTCTAGACTCCTTTTCTGGGAATGGACTCAGTTCACCGTCTTTGCTCCGCTTTCCTAATGCCTGACCGGAAGCAAACAAAAGTACTGTTTTCTATTGCTTCTAAATATTAATGATTAATTGTTTTGTAATCAGATCCAGATATTCAGTTAAAGAATAAAGCTATGCACTTACTTAGTGTTAAGTAAAACGAGCCTAAACACATCCACAGGCGCACGGTCAATCGGTTACATATTAACATCTATATGTATAGTATGATAGTTACTCTCTGCTCTCTGCGAAACTGCTCCAAAGCCAGCTGGAACTCTCTCTCTTTTTGCCAAGCCTCAGCAATGGTGGCCTGATTCTGTTCCTCATATGCCATGGCCACTACAGCCAGAATCAGGTTTACCAGATAGAATGAGCCCAGGAAGATCACCAGCACAAAAAAGATCATGTAGGTTTTACCAGCTGAACGTAAGGTCTGCCAGAAGAAAAAGGAGGAGACAATCACCAACCAGCCCTAAAATTATGACCACAAGCCTAAATTGAGTAGGTCCCCCTTCTGCAAATAAAACAGTGACATGGTGTGTGCTCTGTCACTTTTCTATCAATGCCAGAATGAACCTTTTTAAGCAATTTGAGCTACAGTGGCTCTTCTATTGGATCGAACTACACAGCCCAGCCTTCGGTCTTCATGTGCACCAGTGAGCCTTGTCCGCCCATGACCCTATCACTGGTTCACCTGTTTTCCTTTCTTGGAAAACGTTTAATTGCATAGACCAGGAACATTCCACAAGAGCTACAGTTTTGCAATTTTGGAGGTGCTCTGATCCTGGCGTCTAGACATTACAATTTGGCCTCAAAGTAGCTACAGTTATCTCATTACGATAGTGGCTGGAAGTGGGTGGGATATGTTAAGCAGCAAACAAACACTTTGTTCCTGAAGTTGATGTGTTAGTAGCAGAACAAAATTGGCAAGCATAAGGATTTGATGATGTCTAGACGACTGGTTCAGAGCAGCTTTTGTTGGTCTACAGCCAGTTGGTCAGGATATAACAAAAGTAATCCAAGGAAGGAAAACCAGTAAACCAGCGACAGGGTCAGGGACGACCAAGGCTCAGTGATGCATGTGGGGACCGATGGCTGACTCTGTGTAGTCCGGTCCAATAAAATAGCTACTGTAGCGCAAATTGCTGAAAAGGTTAATGCTGGTTCCCCTAGAAAGGTGTCAGAACACACAGTGCATCACTGGTGCCAAAAGGGGGGGACTTACTCATTATAAGTTGAGTGGTCATAATGTTATGGCTGATCAGTGTAAACAGGAATGACAATTTTTTTTTCTTATCATAGTGCCATCATAACAATTCCTCTCAGCCATAAAAAACAACCTACCTGGTGGTAGAGGTTTTCCCAGTAGTCTTGTGTCATTAGTCTAAAGAGCGCTAGGAAGGCCCAGCCAAAACTGTCAAAACTTGTGTAGCTGTAGTTTGGGTTTCTTCCCACCTTCAAACACTCAAACCCATCAGGACACTTTCTGTATTGCAAAAGTGAGGCAACACACAGTTACTCTCAAAACAAGGCAATTCTAATTAGTATGATAACCACAAACGTGTACAGAAATTATATGGTACTGTATAATCCATCACTAAGGAAAGAAACAAGTGCGTATTAATGTTACTACTTATTTATCTTGTCACTGAGACATCTCATATTTGAATCCTGACAAGACGACAACCATCCAATGCTGCATTTACTCTACATGTACAGTATATATGATTGATTCATACCATGCCCAGGTACGATTGCTCCCCCTCCCCTCTAACAAGATTGTTTCTGAGTGCACTTGCACACCTACACTCTCCAATATAGTAGGCGGCAGTAGACACCTGGTTGATTTGTGCGCCTGAAATAAACACAAAGCAGTTGGCTTTCATATTTGAATCGAGCTGTGCCTGAATATACAGTACTATGCTTGAGACCACATTTTCAAGTGGACTGTCAGCGTGGTATGCTGATCTATGTCTGGGTATGATGCGGTGTGTTAACATTATGCAAACATGCCAAACACACGGGTCAAGTACTGAGACTCACCACTAGGTGCCCAAGACTATAGGCACTGTGTGGGTTCCTATTGTCATTGTCAAAAAACATGCATTAAAGTGGATTGGCTGAGATAAATTGCCCATCGGTGGATTGGCTGACATAAATTGCCCATCATTTCCTCAGGACATATCGAAGGGGATTCTGATAAACCGGATGACTATCTATGGGGGTACACAAGTCAAACCAGGAATGTCATTAAATTTCTCATGAATGAAGGTGTAAACTTGATTGACAGATTATAGATTATAGAGATATATAAAGGTAGTTTTAAATCTGTGTTCAGTTATTCTGCACATTCAGAAATCTCGGTTTGACTTGAATGCACCTTGTAGTTGCGGTTCAGCATTTTCTCCAACCCAATGCCCTACCCATTTCAACTTTCTGTTACTAGGGAAGCATTAGGTTTAAGTGATAGAGTGTGACGGCGGGATTGTTTTGTAATGGAGCTATAAACAGCTGGAGAGGGCACAGCCTCAGTATTCATTTCCTATACCGCTTTATCCTCTATTCAGGGTCGCGGGGACCTGGAGGCCTATCCCAGGAGTCTTAGGGCACAAGGCAGGGTACACCCTGGACAGGGTGCCAATCCATCGCAGGGCACACACT
>JAQQZS010000018.1:15684854-15697067 GCA_030068045.1 Platyallabes tihoni | reverse complement strand
TGGGTTCACTTAGAGGTGAGAAAAGCAGACAGAGTATGACAGGTCATAAAACATAATGGGTTCACTTAGAGGTGAGATAAAAAAAAAAAAGCAGACAGAGTATGACAGGGTATAAGAGTAGACACAAAAATAAACTAGTATGTGCATCTACATAATACCAGACAAAGAGATGCTTACCCATGGGCAGTCTTTTAAGAACTGTAGAATAAACGAGGAAAACCCAGGAATGTATAGTAAAAAATATGCACCGCCCTGTTATTTTTTTATAAACTAAGCAAGAAAAGTATAAAGATAATGGAAAGTAATTTGCAAGAAAAATTATAATGGGAAAAAATATAATCAGTTGGTACAGATAACATAGTGAGTCAGATGACGAGGCATATGATGTAACATAATATGATAGAAAAACGTAAACATAATGGGAGAATTCCTTGGGAAAAGTTTGCCTGTAATGGGTTAATAATTTGGTAAGGAGGGAAAAAAATAACTAAGGGAGGAGATAAGGTGTGCATCCCTTCCCTTGAAAACTTTATATAATGAGCCTGCATGTAACTGTCAGGCAGTCTGCTCTTGATAATGCTTGGATTTACGACCTAAGCATTACAAGTACAGCTCACTTGGGTTTTATTGCTGCAATTAATCCTGCTTACTTCATCCAGATCTGCGCAGATCACAAGTCCTGAGTTGTTCTTTGGTCCTTTTTTGACTAGAGATACAGCGTTTGTTTAATATTTTTAATTAAGGTAACAAGTGGAAGATAAAAATCTCCCACATATACCAATCAGCCATAGCATTATAACCACTAATATTAAATCCACCCAGGTCCACTTGGGCAGCTCTGGCACTTTGGGGCATGGCTCAGTAGGGTCTCTGGGGATGTGCTCTGTTGTTTGGCACTGAGGAAGTAGGCAGCAGATAATTTGGGTGCTGTGGGTTGCGGGGTGTGACCTTTGCTTGTCTAGTGCATCATATGGATGCTCGATCGTATTGGAATCTGGAGAGGCTGTATGCCGGGTTAGAGCCCCATGCATGGCGAGCTGTGTTGCACTCGGTGGTCTGATGCCTTTCTCTTCTGGCCAGCACAGACCTTTTTTGGTGAATTGTGTAGCACTGATTTTTCTATGGGATTTGACCGGACGTCTTGGCCTTTGGTCCTCATGGGCATAGATGAGACTTAGGTACCCATGATCCTGTCAGCAGTTTACTGGTATATAATTGATAGTCAATATTATTAAATTCACCTGGCGGTGATGTTAATGTTAATGCTAATGGCCGATCAGTGTATTTAGGTAAAATTACATATACACAATATTCTTTATAAATGTACCATATGCTATGTAGATGCTTGTGGTTATGTCTGGACTTTGTGGGGATTCTCTTAGAAAATAAAGCCAATCATTGTGTGTAATTTTTTTCAAGTCATGATTTACATGCCATTTGCCATTTATTTTCTATGCTATCAAGCTAAGATCTCTGAATGCTCCTTTAATCCAATTATTGTTTCACCAAATCTCAGATGCAGACAGTTTAATTGACTCAAAAAGTGGTGTTCTCACATACCCAGCATCGCTGCTATATCCACATATCAAAGCATCCTTAGCTCCTTCAATTTTGTAGAAGTTTTCTGAGGAGAAAGTGAATGGTGTATTCAATGTCAAGGAAAAAAAATATGCTTTCCTGTAATATGTCTAACAGGACATTGTTGTCATTATTAATCAACAGGAGAAGAGAATCGTATAAAAATGAAAATTGCTTAAAACTACATTTTGGTTTCATTGAGTGTACATGGCATAAGATTTCAATGCATTCAAATGAGCATGTCTAGTGTCATGTCTAACATTCAGTGCTATACCTGAATGTTAGAACTTCGCTTTACCTTCACTGCTAATGAAATCCTTAATGGAGTGCCAGGTCCTGTTGTTACAGAAAAAGATTCCATTTCCTGGGTAAGTGGCGTTTACACAGTGAGCAGTGCTGCGGACACATTTCTGATGTAGGAGACCCATGAAGAGCTGAAGACCAATCAGAGCAAAGACACTAAGACAGAAGACAGTCAGGATCATGACGTCTGCTAGCTTCCTTACTGACTGGATCAGAGCTCCTACAATGGTCTTCAGACCTGGACAGAGACAAGGCAACAACATGTATATACACTTAATGCAGTGATTGATGTACTGTTAATTCAGACCACACAATATAATTAACTTTTATAGTGAAACATGTAGGCGGCACAGTGACTTAGTGGTATCGCCTTCCACCCCCAGGATTGAGGGTTCAATTCCTGTTTTGGGGCTGTGTGTATAGAGGTGGCATGTTCTCTTGGTGGGTTTTCACCAGGTACTCCAGAAGATACAGAAGCAATGTAGACATTTTGACAACAAAGAGGTGAGGATGTATGTTTGTATCCCCCTAACATTCTTATCCACATCTACTTCAAGGGGTATGCTTCCTCTTAAAGTGGATGTAATAATATACTGTATAGTAGCTCTTGTATATACTATATGTATTAGATTTTGTCATTGGTATTTAAGGGCTCTTACCTGGAATGACGGATATGGTTTTTAGAGCTCGCAGGACTCTGAATGTACGCAATGCTGAGACATTGCCAAGATCCACAAACTCTGTCACATACCTACACAGAGTGGAAATCAGAAACAGATCAGATCTAGCTCCTCCCATCCTCATTGTAATAAGCAGGTGGAAAAAATTGTATGGCCAATCTAAGTGCAAAATGAGCTCAGTGCAATTCAATAATGGTATGTGCATCATTTATGCGTTTATGCGCTACTATATCAATCTGTATGCCTTTTTCTTCACTCTTAGAAAAGAGTGCAAAACTGAATATGAAATGGCACTCTCAGACCTAAAGACCCTAAAGTCCATTTATGTACCTATTTGTTACAGGTATACTATATTCATATTAACAGGGAAAAGGATTCTACAGATAAAAAAAATCACAGAAGGGACCAGCATCAAGGAAGAGTACAGAATTTTTTTATTCCATAAAATTGTTCTTTATAGTATATTACAAAGCTTTATTTATATACTGTAGTATATGGTATGTATTCTCTTAAACACACTGTTCACTGCACCTGTAAGTTAAAGGGTGCCTCAGGATTCAGCTATTGGTCCGCTACAATTTACAACATATGGGTTTTTTTTTTTTTTTTTACATTTTTAAACAAACAATTCTCTTAAATTTTATTCAATTCAATTCAATGTTATTTATATAGCGCTTTTAACAATGGACGTTGCCGCAAAGCAGCTTTATAGAATCAAAAAGAAAATTAGGGTCATAAGTATAAAATGTGTGAGAAAATAGGTATAAAAAAATTATTGTCAAATTTAACAGGTTTGTCAATTTTAACAGGCAAGAAATGTTGCATGTTCAGTGTATGTAAAATCTAATGTTACACTATAAATATATCAATGGTTGTCATGGTGGCGCAAAGGAAAGTTCAGGCTACCCAGAACAAATCTGAGCTTCTGTTATGATGGAGTTTACCATGTTTGCTTTAGTTTCCTTTGGGATCCCCAGTGCTTTCCATAAAAAGATGGCTATGGGTGGATTTGCTATGATAAACTGCTCGCATGTGTGAATATGTGTATGATTTGTCAAGGACTAGCATCCCATCTGGGGTAAATTCTCCAACCGTGTTCCCTGTGTTCTTGGCATAGGCACCAGATCCTCTGCAACCCTGATCAGGATAAAGTGCTTACTCAAGATGATTGAATGA
Source organism: Platyallabes tihoni (assembly GCA_030068045.1). Taxonomy (NCBI): domain Eukaryota; kingdom Metazoa; phylum Chordata; class Actinopteri; order Siluriformes; family Clariidae; genus Platyallabes; species Platyallabes tihoni. The sequence continues at coordinate 15,693,330 of JAQQZS010000018.1, read as the reverse complement.
ATTATACTTGATGTTCAAATCCTTTTCTCACACATTAGTTACTTAATTCGTTACTTTTCTACTTGCTAATTAATCATTCTCTTTCATTTTTACTTCTTACAAGTCTTATAAATATATGTTTCACAAAGCATTTCATGTTTAAAGCCTTCCTCAGACTCTTGTTCACCTGGTTTATTTTTAAGTGAATTACTTTTATTATTATTATTATTTTTATTATTATTCACTGCGGTTAAAATTGCAAAAGCTCAAAATTAGATTTGTATACCAATATAATTGCTAATTAATTAATTAATTAATTCCAAGATCTATTATTTACTAAGATTGTTTCCTTTGTACGCACTTGCTTGGAAATGAATGTCTTTCTTTTTCCTAGCAGCTAATCCAGATCTCTAATTTATTTGGTCAAGCATTATTGCTGCATACAATATGTAGGTCATCTGAAAAAATAACTTAGTGGCTACCTGCATTCCACTTTTTTTCTTTTTTCCCCCCTCAGATTCTCTCACTCGCATATTTTTCACGCTCACTTGCCATTTTCATTCTTTAACAAAATTACATTATGTCTTTCAGTGTTGCCATTATCCACATGTCAGTTAACCATCATTCACTCTTTCATTTCTGGCTGTTTTTAGGTTTTTATTCTTTGTGAAATATCCTTGCATGCCACTGCCCCCTTTCCGTCAAGGTCACATTTTCCACCACCACTGACAGGAGTGACTTTTATGAAACGACATCAGACTGTTATTACCGCCAGCTTTTCAAATGTTCAAAAGACATTATGTTAGCTACCACCTTGATCAAATGTGCAGTGAATAATAAATGCCTTCAAAAGTTAAATTCTGAGAATGTACTTTTGAGTGGAGTTATAACATTGTGTGATTTCAAGCAATAATTTCCTTTATTTTATGGCACCACCCTTCAGAAAGTACACCTTGCTAGTACTGCAAGCCCCCCTTTGGCCTTCAGAACTGCCTTGTAGCATAGATTCAACAAGTTTGAAAAATTCAAGTCAGGAACATCCAAGTTGGAAACATTGCTTTTGTTAGATTTTGGTCCATATTTACATGATAGCATCAAGCAATTGCTGCCGATTTGTCAGCTGCACATCCATGATGCAAATCTCCCATTACACCTCTTCCCAAAGGTGCTCTATTGTCATGTTGAAAAAACTATTTGAAATTATTTTTCTTTGTGGCGTTTTTCCCGTGGTCATAAAGAACCGGACGTGGTCTGCAACAAAATAATAACAAAACAAAATGGGGTTGCCACTGTTGGGCTCTTGAGCAAGGCTCTTAACCCTATCTGCTCCTGGGGCGCTGTGTCATGGCTGACTCTGTGCTCTGACCCCAGTTACGCTGGGATATGGGAAGAAGGAATTTCACTGTGCTGTAATGTATATGTGACAAATAAAGGCTTAACTTACTTACTTAATAAGGTAGGCTGTGATACCAAGGATCCCAAACTATCCCAAGAAAATGTTCCCTACAGTATTACACCACCAGCAGCGTGATCCGTGGATACAAGGCAGGATGAATCTGTGATTTCATGTCATTTATACCAATTTCTGACCCTACCATCCAAATGATAGTAAACCAACAAGACTCCAAGAAACCAAGACTCATCAGATGAAGCAATGTATTTTCAATCTTTTGTTGTCAAATTTTTGGGCAGCCTATGTGAATTGTAGCCTCAGTTTCCTGTTTTTACCCATCGGGAGTGGTCCTGGTGTGGACTTCTGCTGCTGTATCTCATCTGCTTCAAGGTTCAACATATTGCTCAGTCAGGGATGATCTTTGGCATACCTTGATTGTAACAAGTCATTTGAGTTACTGTTGCTTTTCTATCAGTTTGAACCAGTCTAGCCATAAACAAGGCATTTCCACCCAGAGAACTGCTGCTCACTGAATGTTTCCTCTTTTTCAGACCATTCTCTGTACACCCTAGAAATGGTTGTGTGTGAAAATCCCAGTAGATCAACAGTTTCAGAAATACTCAGACTTGCATGTCTGGCACCAACAACCAAGCCACGTTCAATGTCACTTAAATCACATTTCTTCCACCATTCCGATGCTTTGGTTGAATTTCAGCAGATCATCTTGACCATATCTACATACCTATATGCATTGAGTTCCTGCCATGCGATTGGCTGATTAGATATTTGCCTTACCAAGCAGATGAACGTGTGCCTATTAAAGTGGCCAGTGAGTGTGTATATATTTGGAATACTTACGCCATAACAATGACAATGAAGTCCAACCAGTTCCATGGGTCTTTGAGGAACGTGAAGGGTCCGATACAGAATCCTCTCGCCAAGATCTTAATGAGTGACTCAAATGTATAAATGCCAGTGAATGTGTATCTGTGGACAGAGAAAAACATTGATACCAAAATTTTATGAGCTGACAAAATGAGGTGAGTAAATGAAATATAGCAGACTAGCGTAATAATATTTTCTGTAATTAGCTCTTAGTAATTTGGAAGGTTTAAGGAGGGATGTTGAATGCTAGCAAATCAGCATGCTGCATGCCCAGTCACATTCTGTTTCACCTCTTCTGCATGCACAGGTTCATTAAAGGTCAAGGCATGTTAATACATATAGAGGAGTAAGCAAGGAATAGAGCAACCATATTAATCTGTTGGAAATCTACATGGACTGAGTTTGATTTTTTTTTATTTCTACCAGAACAACAAGGCCATGCACTTCTTCAGGAAAGACACTACTAAAGAAAACCAATACAATGGATTGTCACAATCACTCTTTGCCAATTAAATGCCAACTTGTTAGTAAGGTTTACATGAGTGTGGCAGAATTGCTACTACACTTTAAAAGAAGACATATGTCATGCTTATGAACATTATGTTTCCACTTGTAGTGTCTTGTCTGAATTTTTACAAATAAAACTCTAATATGCGATGTCTAACAAAATATCCCACATCCTAAAGGCATGCACAAATAAGTTGATACTCATTTTATAGTAGAAAACTTGCTTAAATGCACACATCCTCTAACAAAAGTGGTGGCTAAAGTGACTGACATTAACACTGTTTTGGTTGTATTTTGATTCACTTGATCAAATTATGTTGGATAAATCCTTTGATGCAGGTAAATTATATCAGAAGTTCATTTAGTGATTCACTCTTTCAGCTTATAGGATAATCTTTTAACGAGATATCGTTAGCAAGTAAAGGTAGTAACCACAATGTTTAGTGGCATGACAGCAAACGGACAAACCAAAGTATCATTCGCAGGCAGCATTCCAGTTGCAGCACACAATGTGGTGACAAAGTTTCTTACCAAAAGAGGATCATCCAAGCAGAGCATCCCAACTGATGAAAACTTTATTATAGGTTAACATTACAAATAAAGTTGTACTCAAAATCTACAGGCACTAGTTACTTTAATTACTACTTGCTACTTACTACTTGTATATACTGTACTGTACCATGTATCTGACTTTTTGAAGATTATATTGTTGAATTTTCTTGACATATTTGATTATTTATGATATAATAATAATAGTCATTTATACACGACTATTTATTATGATGAATATCCTCAGATAATTACAGATGTTATGTGACCCTTTTGTAATAGATTTTCCCACAGTCTCAATATGTATTCAAATTGTAATATAAGTACTCACTCTAGATACTTGGTCCACTGCGCAGGGTCCGACATGGCCATGAAGAAACAGTTGGTCAAAATTGTGCACATAATAAACAGACTGAACAATGTACAGAAAAGTTAAGGAAGAAGTAAAACAAATGATGACTAATTAAGTTAAGTAATTATTATGCAATTACAATATAGCAGCAGGAAGTGATATAATTTAATTTGACTTCGGCTCCTCATTTTAGGGTATCTGTCCTTGTTTTAAGCCTGATCAAACTTTTCAAGCAGCAATACATTTCCTGTCTTGACCTGAACTCAGGGAGAAATCTTTGAGCCAGTGGGATTTGCAGACTCGGTAAGATAATTCGGGCTTTATTTGATGTGCTGTTCTCACATAAGTACAAAGCTGCAAAGCCTCCATCTGTGAAGATAGATGAGAATGTGTATTGGTAGAAGTCAAAAAATTATTTTGGACGTTCAGGACGTGTGTGAACAAGCTTATAAATTGGCTTCAACCATAAACGTAAGGTCTTTATTTTTTCTTTTATATTATATAAAAACTGCTATCTTTCATAATAGACCATGACTATTGTTGAACAGAAATAGTGGGAAAAAATGTGTAGGCCTGGTATTGTGCAACGTTATTCCTTTGCTCGATTGTATCATGCATTCACTAACTCATCGTCTTTACCACTTTAACAATAGTAATATAATATAGTATATTATACTTTTCTGGGTTTCTTTAGTCATTTATTTATTTTTGTTTATAAGGCCAGGAATTACAACATAATGCTGCTGGGGTATAACATTTTCAAAAACCTCTCATCATAGTGTTATACACTACACAATATATGAATTCAAGTCCATGTTTGCATTCTATTGCCTATTAATAATAAATTCCATAATAAAGAATAAATTCCAGGAAAAGGATATGAATGAACTAGTATCCTTATGGCAATCCTTCTGATGATGTGAAATGGGGTAAATATGTACAGGGCTGATGTGGCATTGAAGCGGAAGATGGCCTTCCCCTTATTTAGCACTGTAAACGTCTTTTGAGAAAGACACAAAAAAAGTTAATAAGCTTTCAAAGTTTCATTAAAAATGTGAAACCAAGGGAGATTTTAATGATTGGTAGTGTTAACTCACTTTTTGATTGTTGAAGTAAAAGGGGTCAATTTCTTCCAGTGGGATGCCTACTAGTCCTGCAGGAATGTCACCGAAGATTCGGGGAAGCAATTTTCCAGCCTGTAGGTCGGCTTGTGCTTTGGGAGGCTCGGATTTTGTATAGGGCTCTGAGGAATCCTTAGAGTTCTTGGCCTGTTCTTCTGCAATCCTGTGCTCGATGCCCAAAAGGGACTCAAGGGTGAACGGGCGCAAGCCATCAGAACCCGCTGGTAGCCGTATGGTCGCCATCTTTTCATCCTGAGCGTTCTGTGGCATTTACTCCCATCTGAGTATATGTGTCAGAAAGAAGGAACATATACTGAATACTGCTTAAAAGACTGTTTGATCAAAAACTGTTTTAATTACTTTTAGACTCTTTAAATTGGACAAAAAAATTTTTTAATGGTTTGTCAAGCATTATTTAACAAATGCTAATTCACAAACAACAATGGTTGTTAGGAACTATAATGATATCTAAAACTGTAGACAAAAACTACTTTTCCGGCTCAAAAAGAAAATGCAGACTTTCATCTTCCATGGTCCATGATAATGTCATCATAATATCTGTAGTCATACATCTATCCCATCCAGAGTCACCCAGTCAAATAGTCTTTTAAAAAAAAGAAAGAAAGAAAGAAAGAATATCTGCTAAAATTTTATTTGTAAAACCAATTTTTAGCTCATTTAAGAACAAACATAAGATTAAAAAATTATTGTTACAAGCAGCAACTTAGGAGCCAAGTATTTTCTGTACCCACTTAATAAGTCTGTTTCCAAAATGTATCTAGTTTGCTGCAAATGTGTTGATAATACGTGAAAAACATTCCTGAAAAATGCCCTCACTTTCCATTAAGTGACGTCAAACTTGTTTGTACATTATGGCCAAAAATCTAATTGGCTGAAAATTCAATACAGCAAAAAGAACCTAATATATTAAGTGAATTTGGTGCTAAAAGGCATAAATAGCAACTAGCTGAGGCTGAGAGCAAACAAAATGTTCAATGTTGTTGTTATTATTATTCATTAATTCGTCGTCTAAACCCTTTATCCCGTACAGGATTGTGGGGGGTCTGGAGCCTATCCCAGGAGACTTTAGGCACTTTACAACCTGGATGGGGTGCCAATCCATCGCAGGGCACACACACACACAGACAATTTGAATGTCTTTGGACTGGGGGGAAGAAACCGGAGTACCTGGAGGAAACCCACCAAACACGGGAAGAACATACAAACTCCATGCACACAGACCCGAGGCGGGAATTGAACCCTCGACCTTGGAGGTGAAAGGCACCAGAGACTTATCTGTCAAAGTAGTAGTGGTAGTCATTATATATACAATAAATAAGACAATACTGTACTGTATATAATATAATTACGGTGCCTTCTGGGTGCTTGGCCCCAAATTGCACAGTGGAAAACTTGAAAAACAATGAAAAATGCCTCAATGAAAGTTAGCATTAAAAACAAATAAATAAAATAGATATCAAATAAATACTGAGTGACATTCACAGTGTCAGAGTCAATACAACACAGTCCTAAATACTACAGAAAATAAAAAATCAAGACGAATGTAAGCTATTTGAAATCAGTATTTACGTAAAATCAGACTAGCTAGCCAACATTATATACTTAGATACGTCTCTTCTGATGATAAGGCAGCCCTCAAATAGGTGTGGAAAACAACACAGCAATACAGCCACACAAAGTTATAATGCTAAATGCTTTGGGCTCATAGTGTTGTTATTACACTGAAATATAGGCATGGTAGTGTTACTGTAGCTATATAAACCTTTTCATATTTATACATAATCCAGTGTGAAAATACTCCTCACTTCACTTGAACGAGTTCCTTATAGGAAATGGTTAATTTACTTATAGTAATTAATCCTAAGAATAATAAATTTCAACTTTTCTGTCAGACATGTGGCAGTTATTCCTACCATACGGATGTTCCTGGAAGCATTTCTCCACCTTTTACTGAAAATGCCTTATATATTGCATTAGAGCATTATGTCGAACTAAGTAGAGACAGAAAAGTATGAGTAAGAGCTACATCATTATCAACCGTGAAAAGAATTACACCGACCTTTCTGTAGCTCTGCTTACTCTTACCATTACCATTCTCTAGCTATTACTCCATCAGATTTCAACTCACTTTCTCCATGGGTAATTCTTAATGCTATTATATAAACCTGGTTGTTTCAGTAGGCACATCAGTGTTGAATCTGACACTAGGGAAATTATTATTATTTTTAGTTTGGTAACTAGACATGAATGTCTCTAGACTCTAGATGTGAATGCAATTAACACAGACAGGTGATGGAAGGAATGGAAATTGTGAAAGCCTTCACCTAGAAATCAACACCAATACAACATGTCCAAATGTCTCCCAAAATGTAGGACAGATGAGAGCCTTGGTTAAGAGATTAAAAACAGCAGCCGTCTCTGCATTACAATTTACGAACAAGGAGATTTTTAATGCACAAAAACAAGTGGAAAAGACTTAATTGCTTGTAACGATCCTCAGAATTCCAAATATTCTACATTAGTATTGTAAATGTAAATATACTTGGTTTAAAGTTTATAAACCTTTGTGAGAAACAGGTATCTTTAACCAAACAGATCAATAAATTTTATCAAAAAGATCAGCAGGTATACAGCATATACTGAGGAAATAACTGTATTGTGTCTGAAAGTGCGTGTTATTGTTGCTTCATTGCTATGACTGTTAAACATTTTAAAATCTCCAAATCCCTCTATTTTGGGAAAATCAGTGCTTGCTTAGTTAGGGGATTTCGGTGCATTAGTTACTGATCCCTCTCTGGTTTTGTGAATGCTGTGTGTGAAGTTTGTCCCACTTCCCTTAATCTGTTTGACTTTATCTTCATCTGTGCTATCCTTGACTCCATGAAGCATATTAGTTGTGCAATAGCTGCACTATGGTTTTGCTATGAAACTATAAACCAGATGCCTGAATTCCATATTCAATATTGACTTCTGTCAGGTAGTTTTTTATTTAAACAAACTATTGATCACTGACAAAAATCTGAGACTCATTATATGAAATAATTTTCCCAAACTGGTAGAAGAGGTCATTTCACCAGTAGGTTTTTTATATGTATATAAAAATATATACATTATTATATGTATATACCACAAGAGGTTACAGCTTTAAACTGAAAAAAAGACATCATACATTTCAGACAGCTACAGAATCATTAACATATGAAACAACCTCCCAACCAATCAACCCATTTTGTAGAAGTCCTGACCATGAGCAGTTTAAAAAAACAGACTACATGAGTCCTGGAGAGAATTCCACTATGTCATAGCACTCAATTATCAATACAACAGCCATCCCAATGATTACTAGGATGCTTATTCTATTTAGTTTCCCTTCTAGATGTTGTGTTTTCACCGCCATCTCGAATTTCTTTAAAAGTATTAAGTAAGCTAGGAACTGCAAACTAGCAAACCGAAAGATCATGTTAACTGGGAAGAGAGTGTTTAATGTGATGCTCATTCTACCATACAACAAAGATCTTTTTGCTGTTGGGACCCTGGTCAGGTAATATGGTTGCCAGTTTGGGCAAGCTAAAATTCCCCAACCAGGATTATGTTTTCATTCATTCATTCATCTTCTATACCGCTTTATCCTTGATCAGGGTCGCGGGGGACCTGGAGCCTATCCCAGGA